>CABHPQ010147669.1:1469-18961 GCA_902168405.1 Peromyscus aztecus
TCTGTCCAGCCTCCTGACTGTCTGTCCAGCCTCCCCTCCTGCTGCCCCAGACTCCCAACTCTGTCTCCTCTTTCCTCAACAGACCCCTAACTCTGTCTCCTCTCTCTTCAGGAAAATTACAGCATCAGCTGGGGGTTACAAATGCCCATGGGGATCCCAATCGCTGCTGGAGTCCTGGCCCTCCTTGCTCTCCTGGCTCTGGCCTTCCACTGTCTCAAAGAGGTACCTTCCTTCTCCTGACTCCATGCCTCTGCCCACAGCCATCTCCTTAGAACCTGCTCCCCCTCTTCATGACTCTCTCTGTACCCAGGCCTGGAAGTCCAGATGGAGCCTTTGCTATGGGGGCTGGAGGTGGCCTCAAACTTGGAAGAACCTGCAGCTCATCTTCAACCACAGGCCAGGTGAGGGCCAGCTGGGAATCCTTTCTTCAGAGCACCATGGCCCTCAGATGCCTTCCTCAGTGTCCGCTGAAGACCCTAATGGCACCAGGACCGGTCCTCAGCTTTGGGTATGAAGAGGAGTACCGTCCCCCCACTCCCCGCTGTGCTTCAGAGGAGGTTGTAGTATCCGCCAAGCACCCTGCAAGTATTTGGAAAACCATTAACATGGATGGAGGATTGACTGCATGAGAAGGGCAGTGTGACTGTTGTGGGGTGAGGGGTGGGTCCTTGTCCCCCAGGAGTATGGCACGAGGGAGGGTCTAGCAGAAGTGTCTCTCTCCTCTGGCTTATGGCAGCAAAGCTTTCTTTCCCCAAAGCCACCCTGAAGAAGCAGAGGTTCTGGTCACTCCATCTTTAACAGTAGCCTGTTCCCATGGGTGCAATGTCATAACCCAAGAGAGAGCAGAGCCATGGGCTAGAATAAAGGCCGGAGGCCCTCAAGAATGGCCACTGAATGGCACAGCAGACACAAGGAAGCCACAGCTGACCTCCTTCCACTCCCAAGAGCTCTGTCACTGTCCAGGCAGAGTTCTCAGGCCTAAGGTCAGGCTGGCTCCTTCCTGGGGCCACAGCAAGGACCACCGCAACCGCATTGCTTGTAGCGCTTGAGCTTTCCCGGCTCAGGCCAGGCATCAAAGAAATCAGGGCCTCCTAAAGCATGTCTGGGTCCCTGGCTGCTGAGCACTAAGCTGGAGGGCTTTCTGGGTCAGGACACTGCTGCAGCCTACCCTCTTGCCCACTTTTCCAGACCCAGAGCCACTGGAATCTGGATTCCTAAGAACCCCCAGGGCCACTTGATCAGTTTTTCCTGGGCTTTTCCCGTTAGTAAGGGCAGGTTAGATAGGTTGGCAGGTAGAATGTGAAAACCCCCAAGATTGCTGTCCCCGAGGTCCACAGGCTCATGAGCCAGTCCTCTGGAGCGCAGATACAACCATGAGTGCACCACGCTCTCTGATAAGGCCGTGGAGGGACTGATGCAGATCCATTATAGCCTCTAACTAATTAAACTGTCTCTGCGCTAAGAGATGGGGCCAGGAGCAGTGGTGCATGCCTGTGGGTGGGCTGAGCCAACTTGGCAGGGTGAGGCAGCAGGATCACTTGAGTCCAAGACATCAAGGCCAGCCTGGGTAACAAAGTAAGGCTCTGCCTACTTTTCAACAGGGTCTGCTATGTAGCCCAGGCTGGCCTGAAATTTGACTTGAGATCCTACCTTGACTCCCTGCCCGAGTATTGAGACTATAGGCACATACAGTCTGAGACCTTGATTCTCAAATAAAAAAAAAAAAAAAAATGTGATGATGACAACGAGTCTGGATAGCCTGATTTGGTCTATGAACTGTTTAAGAGTCTGCCCAAAGCTGCCCAGGAGAGGATGAGCCTCCATTCCGAGGCTGCCATCTTGACTGCTGCTGTGTGACCCTAGGCAGAGGACACTGTTCAGCCCTTCCAGAGTCCTGGTTCACCAACAGCATGAGATAATAAATAGGAGTTTTTGGCAGTTTTTCCTGGCAACTCGTTCTAAGGCAATAATGTGTGCTGAACAGGACAGGCTGGCAGATCTGAGGGCAGTGAGGAGTGAGGCCACTTTGGGCAGGGTACAAATGCCCAGGGCTGTCAGGAGAGCCTGCCTAACCTCTCCTACCCTCCTTTTTTGGCAGGGGCCCTGCTGTGGTCAGGTAGGCTGCACTGGGCCTATTAGAATCCTTCAGAATGAGAAGGGAAGATTGGCCTCCCCAGAGTACTAGACATCTTCTTTTGGCCTTCCAGAGCACGAGGCTGTAGGACGGAACAAGCGGCAGCAGGCCTAGCGCCTGTGGACCCTAAGTAGGTCCTGGAGACGTCCTTAAAGACATCGCTAGCGTCTGGTCCTTAAACCAGGTAATCATACCTCATGCACACAGTCAGGGAGAGGACTCCATGGCAGGTACTGCGGCGTCTGCATTGACAGGTGGTTAAGGAGGTGCCCGGAGGAAGAGCTGGGTGTGGAAGCTGCTGCTGTCACTGGGTGAGTTGCTGGGGCCCCAGATGATTTAGAAGCAGAGGGATGGGGATGTATATTAAATGCCCACTGTTGCTGGGTGGTGACGGTGCATGACTTTAATTCCAGCACTCAGGAGGCAGAGGCAGGGGGATCTCTGAGGCTAGCCTGGTCTACAGAGTGAGTTCCAGGACAGCTACACAGAGACAGGGCTATACAGAAAAATCTTGCCTTGAAAAATCAAACCAAACCAAGCAAACAAATAAAAAACCCCACTGTTGAGTTTTTGTTTGAAATCCTCATCTCTACCGACCCAATGTAATCTACCTGAGATTACAGACATGTACTGCTAGGCCCAGCTTTTCACAGGGATGCTGGGAATCTGACTCAGGTCCTCATGGTTGTGTAGCAAGCATTTCCCCAGCCCCCAGACCATCTTTTTGACTGGAGGCAGATCTCAGGTGAGGGCCCAGGGCGGCTGACAGTCAGGGCTGGGTAATGGGCTAAGATAAAAAGTAGGCAGTTACCGGTCCAGACGTATCCAGGGTCTCAAGAAGCAAACCTGGCCTTCGTTTGGTGCCCCTTCCATTCTGGGCTCACCCCAACTCATTCAAGTGAGCTCATGAAGGAGTCCGGCTGAAGGGGTGGCACATGGCCCACTCCTCAAACCTTCCCTATGGCTAGGAACAGAGCCTCAGCAGGTGCCCTCCTAGTCCTGGTCTAGGCCAAGCAAACACCATGGCCCAGGAGTTGCCACCCACACCCATTACTTCCCCAGCACTTGGCAGACGCTGTGCGGCTTTGTGGCGGCACAGACTTTTGCTGTAGAGGGGATGTTGACACACAGCAGCTCTGCACCATGAGACTAAACAGGGTTTATTGAGGGAAGCAGATGAGCAGAAGCCAGTGGTCGGCACCAGGCCGTCACTATCCACAGGGGTGGCTGCTTCATGGCTTGCTTGCTAAAGGGAGGAGCATGCAGCTCTGTGACAGGGTAAGGACAGCTCTGCTAGGGTGCAGCACGCAGCGAGTCCTGCAGTTCCCAGGGATGCTACAGTGTCATTTCTAGCATGATTCTCTTAGTTCTGTAGGAGGCAGGCTTTGACGCCATCTAACTCTCCTTGTGCATCAGGCAACGCCATGTGGGCAATTCTCAGTGGTGCAGCCATCACCAGAGCATGCCTATCTGGTGTCACCTCCTCCTGACATCTGGGCTGGCTCCCTCTGCTAGGAACTTCTGCTGCCACAAGAACTGTGGACAAGGGTTTAATTTAAGTTGGATCAGAATACAAGACACAAAGTCTGACAGGAGGTACAGCGGAGCCTTGAGCCTGGCCTGCTCTGTCATGGTTGGGGCGGGCTCTGTCCTAGTAAGCAGCAAGTGACTGGAGACGAGGAAGGCCCCAGCACTTGTCCCTAAAAGATGCAAAAAACACAAACAAACAAAAGACCCCCTGCTGTGGCTTGCACTGTCTTCAGAGGGTGGCAAGAAGTTCCCGTACATATCCTGGCTCAGGGCAAATTCATTTTGCTGAACTTTATGGAGCTCAAAAAAGTTACACCCCCTGGAAAGCTCTTTGCAAGGCTGCATGCTCTGGAAGCAGATGGTGCTGAGGCCTGGACAGCAGAGTGGGGTCGAGGTATATCAGTCCAGACACACTTCTCCACAGCTGTCTAAGGTCATAAAGGTTGCAGCAGCGTTGCACAGGTCTGCAGGCCACCCACCAGCTCTTGGCACTATTTTATTGCCAACACAAGATACCGCGAAAGGTCCAAGCACTCCTCCTGGGAGACCTCTGAGGAAATGTGAAGGTCGTCGATGCTTTGGAAGAGGAAAAGGAGTTGTCAAGCGCATCTGAGTGGATGGGAAACATCTGGGGTGTCAGTCACTCCTCTGTTGCGTCAGAGAAAGCTCGCCTCATCGGGACTGGCTGTTCAGTTTTTGCGCTTTGATGCTCCTGATGACAGAGAAATGTGTATCATTACAAAGGTTTTATTAGCCAGGCAGTGGTGGCGCACGCCTTTCATTCCAGCACTCAGGAGGCAGAGCCAGGCGGATCTCTGTGAGTTCGAGGCCAGCCTGGGCTACAGAGTGAGTTCCAGGAAAGGCGCAAAGCTATACAGAGAAACCCTGTCTCGAAAAACCAAGGTAAAAAACAAAACAAAACAAAACAACAACAAAAAACCCAAAGGTTTTATTTAGCTGGGAGGTGGCTGTGCACGCCTTTAATCCCAGAACTCAGGAGGCAGAGGCAGGAGGATCTCTGTAGGTTTGAGGCCAGCCTGGTCTACAGAGTGAGTTCCAGGACAGCCAGAGTCACACAGAGAAACCCTGTCTCAAAAAACAAAACAAAACAAAAACCCACAGATTTATTTAAGCCAGGCATGGTGGCACACACCTTTAACCCCAGCACTCAGGAGGCAGAGGCAAGATCTCTGTGAGTTCAAGGCCAGCCTGGTCTACCAAGTGAGTCCTAGGATAGCCAGGGCTATAACTAGAGACCCTGTCTCAAAAAAAAAACAAAACAGAAATAAAGCTGGGTAAACTGGCTTTAATCCCAGCACTCGGGAGTCAAGAGGCAGGCAGATCTCTGAGTTCAAGGCCAGCCTGGTCTACAGAGTGAGATCCAGGAAAGGCAGGGCTACACAGAGAAACCCTGTCTTAAAAACAAAAAAACAAAACAAAGCCCATTATGATCTGTCTTTTTTTTTTACGCCCTCTCACTATATAGCTGAGGTGGGCTTGGATCTGACCATGCAGCCCAGGAAGGTCTTGAACCAGGCATGCTCTAGTTTTTCCTCAGCAAAGATGAAACCGGGGCCTGACGTTCAACTGTGCTTGGAGGCCTGTTCTCCTGAGACCAGCAGACTTGCAGGTCCTTTCTTTGTCACCACTGCACTGTCACAAGCCACACCAGTCACAATTCTAAGAGTGGCTGGGCTGGGTAGTTCTGACTCACCATGACGCTGAGATGTCACCAGGGCCATACTCATCCGCAGGCTCAAGGGCAGAGGACCCACTTCCAACATGATTCCTGCTCTAACCTCTTCTTGAATCAGTTTTTGTGGCTTTTATCACTCTTGGAATACTTTTGTGGGTCTGGGCATTTAATGCAGGGTCTCACACATCATACACAAACTTCCAGTCCTCTCTCTAGTAATTCATTAAATAAGTTATCAAAGTTGTTGACATACCAATAAATGTTGTCTGTAAGTCTATGATTCTTTTATTTATCATTTTATTTATTTATTTTTGAGACAAGTTCTTGCTGTGTAGACCAGGCTAGCCTTGAACTCATAGAAATCCACCTGCCTCTCCCTCCCTGGTGCTGGGATTAAAAGTATGTGCTACTACACCTGACTTATCATTTTAGTTTAAGCTTTTATTTGTATGTAGTATGTGTGTGTCTATATGCCACAAATGTATCTTCAGAGGCCTGAAGAGGGTGATGGATCCCAGCAGCTGGAGTTACAGATGCTTGTGAATGGCACGGCATGGGTGCTGGGATCCAAAATTGAGTCCTCTATTAGCACAGTCAGTACTCTCGACCACTGTGCCCTCTTTCCAGACCCTGAATCTGTATTTTTTTTCCAGAGCTGAGGACCAAACCCAGGGCCTTGCGCTTGCTAGGCAAGCGCTCTACCACTGAGCTAAATCCCCAACCTCCTGAATCTGTTTTTATTCTATTTGGCAATACAACCTCTTTCTCTCTTCCCATTCTCCTTTTATTTTTTTAAATGTTTATTTTATGTGTATGGGTATTTTGTCTGCATACCACGTTTGCCTGAAAGAAGAGAGTACCAAATCCCCTGGAACTTATGTTACAGAGGGTGGTGAGCCATCATGTGGGTGCTGGGAACTGAATCTGGGTCCTTTGCAAGAACAGCACGTGCTCTTAACCTCTGAGCCATCTCTCCAGCCCCAATAAATGCTTTCCTGACCAGGTATTGAACCTGGGCCACAATGGTGAGAGCACACATTTGTAATCCTGGCACTTGTGGGGGCAAGAGAATCAGAATTCAAGATTGTCCTAAAATATATTGTGAGTTTGATGCTAGCTTGGGCTATAAAGACCCTATCTCAAAATAACAACAAAACAAAAACACTGGTTTTGTATTTGTTTATATAAAGGGAATTATTTTTTTTAAAAGATTTATTTATTACGTATACAGTACTCTGCCCGCATGTGTGCCTGCAGGCCAGAAGAGGGCGCCAGATCTCATTATAGATGGTCGTGTGGTTGCTGGGAATTGAACTCAGGACCTCTGTTAGTGCAGCCAATGCTCTTAACCTCTTAGCCATCTCTCCAGCCCCCCCCCCCCCCCCCCCCCCCCCCCCCCCCCCCCCGCACCCCTAGACAGGGTTACACTGTGTAACAGCTCTGGCTGTCCTAGAACTTACTTTGTAGACCAGGCTGGCCTCGAACTCACTAGGATCTGCCTGCCTGGGCCTCCCAAGTGTTGGAATTAAGGGCGTGCGCCACCATCGCCCAGCCTGGGAACTAATTTTTAATTAAATAAAATTATTTGCAAACTTGTGTGTGTGATACATGTATACAAACACACAGTACTATTGCATCCTTCTGGGGTAGTCCATTTTTTTTTTTAAACCAGATTTTTCAAGAGACAACGACCTATAAAGTATTGAGCTGTCTTAGAATAAAAGAAGATCACTCCCGGCATGGTGGTGCACACCTTTAATCTCCTTCCTTTAATCTCAGAAGGCAGAGGCAGGCAGATCTGAGTTCGAGGCCAGCCTGGTCTACAAAGTGAGTTCTAAGACAGCCAGGACCGTTACACAGAGAAACCCTGTCTCATTGGAGGGGTGAGAGGGAAGAAAGAAAAGAAAAGAAAAAAAGAGGAAGATCAATTTGGAATTGGAGATGGTCTAAGGACTAGGCAATGGGAAGGGACCAATAGAAATGAGAGGAAAAGGGTCTGGAAATGAGGTCAGGCACAAAGCCCTGGTCACTCAGTACATACTTTTCTTCTTCTTGGCTGCACTGGCCTTCTTGGCTGCACTGGCCTTCTTGGCTTCACTGGCCTTCTTGGCTTCACTGGCCTTCTTGGCTTCACTGGCCTTCTTGGCTGCACTGGCCTTCTTGGCTTCACTGGCCTTCTTGGCTTCACTGGCCTTCTTGGCTTCACTGGCCTTCTTGGCTGCCCTGGTCTGCATGGCCACCCTGGGGAACAGCTTCTTCTCCCGCTCCCGCAGGGCCTCCAGACCATCCACGTCAGGTGGGTGGCAGTGGCTCCGCATCACCACAACCCGCCGGCCCTGGGTGATGGCGCGGCTGCGACAGCCCAGCCGAGCCTGGTCCCGACACATCCAGTACACCTTCTCGCCCGCGGCTTTCTCCTTCCTGTACAGGAAGGACTCATAGACCAGGAGCCGGCCTCCTAGGGATGTCCGCAGGAACTCCAGTGGCTTCCGAGGCTCTGGGGGGCAGAGTCATACCGTGAGGGGCCACTGGAGCACAGCCCTTGGCAACAGGGGACTGGGCCTCTCTCTGTCCACTGCAATCCCAGGAGGATCAAGGCTGGTGCCTGTCCCCTCCCCTTTGCCTGCTCCTCAGGGCTCTGGGGACTAACGCTCAGCCATGCTCCTGAGACTCTCTAATAAACTTGTTGTCCTTTACAGAGGCTCCAGGGCCGCCCGGGCTGTCCCTGAGCCCTGCAGGAGGCCTCACCAGACCACAAACTCCATGCCTACTGGGGTCTCCCAGACAGAGGTGGTGCTTGCTGGGAGGCCTGTGGTTCATCAGATCTGTGTACTGGGGCCTGTCCTGTCCCCATCCACCCACTGACCACAAAGCCAATCTCAGACTTCTTAGAAGCTGAAGTCAAAGGTCATGTGATGTTGGGGGCGTGGCCAGAGACAGCATGTGAAAACAGAAGCTGGGCAGAAAGGAGGAAGGAGAGGCCCTGGGACGGAGGGTCTTTAGGGTTCAGGCATACTGCTCAGGCACCAGTATGTACACTTCCAGGGGCTGCCAGCCATGCCACCCCGGGCCTACCACCCCCACTTTTTCTTTGGGTCAGAGCTAGTGTCTCTCAGCAATAGCAATCAATCGTGTGGCAAAATCAGTGCTTCAAGCACAGAACCTGGAAAGGGACTGGAATGCTGTAGGGCAGTGAGGAGAAGCCACTCTCCCTCCACATACCTGGGCCGTTCCAGCTGCTCAGGTTAGGGAAGTTCTCCCGCTCCCGCAGGGCTTCCAGGCCCCCCATGTCAGGGGGGTGGCAATGTCTGCGCATGACCATCACCCGCTGGCCCTGGGTGATGGCTCGGCTGCGACAGCCCATCCGGGCCTGGTCCCGGCAGGTCCAGTACACTTTATCGCCAGTTGCTTTCTCCCGCCTGAAGAGGAAGGACTCATACACCAGGAAGCTGCCCCCCAGAGGGGTCTTCAGGAACTCAGGCCCCTCTGCAAAGAAACCAGAGAAGCAATCAGGGAAGGGGGCTAAACCTGACCTTGGGAGGGGAGGACTGGGGAATGTTCCCATTTTCATACCAAGAACACCATACACCTTGAAGAGACCCTACCACCTACTTCATGCCTTCCCACCTGCTCACAGTGAGACAGTCCTGTGTCCTCAAACCCCACTGTGCCCTCAGAGGCCAGGGTCTACCTGTCCCGAGGCTAGAGACTGGCCAGGCCAAGTCCTGCAGGCAAAGGCTTCCATCATGATACTGTAGGGAGGGGGCAGGGTGTTTGCTCATTTATACTAGTTGCCCTCTAGGCCGTTGGGCAGGTACTCCATAGTATGAAGAGCTGGGGTCAAAGCAGCTCAGAGCTGAAGAGGGGGGTTAGAGTCATGAGCCCCAAGGGCTGTGTATGTGTGTTTAGGCTGGGTATAAGCGTGAGCTGTGGAGGTAAGAGGAAACTGAAATATAGCCTGGCCTTGCCCAGAGGACCCTCTAGGCCCTACCCTGCTTCCCTGTCATTTATACCTGTCATTTTGACCAGGTATAAGGTTCTACTGTGGTGGTTTGAATAGGAAGGGCCCCCATAGCCTCACAGATTTGAATGCTTGGTCACCAGAGAGTGGTACTATTTGAAAGGACTGGGAGGTGTGGCCTTGTTGGGGTAGGTGTGGCCTTGGGCTTTTTTTGAGGTTTCAGAAGCTCTTTCTTTTCCTGCAGATGCAGAACTCTCAACTACTCCTCCAGAATCATGTCTGCCTGTGTGCTGCCATCTTCCCTGACATGATGGTAATGAACTGTGAAATCTGTGAAACACATCCCTTTCTAAGAGTCGCCGTGGTTCTAGTGTGTCTTCACAGCAACAGGACAGTTACTAAGACAGAAGCTGGCACCGGGAGCCAGGTGTTGCTGTGGCAGGCCTGACCATGCTGCTTGTTGTTGGGTTGTGGACTCTGGATTAAGAAAGCAGTTGAACACACTGAGCAGGGCTTGACGGGCCACGCTAGCAGGAGCATGGAAGACAGTGACAGACTAGGGAGTCATCAGAAAAAAGCTGAGGAGGGGCAGCCCTGAGAGGCTGAAGGCTTGGGTAGAAGCATCTGACTCTGCAGCACAGCCCCTAGAAAGGTGGGGAAGGAGACCAGGAGGTCAGGACTGCCTGACGAGCTGTCCAGAGGCAGAGAGGGAAGGAGGTGTCAGATGGAGGACACAAGCCTTGTGGCTGTGGGGAATGGTCCACCTCCTCCCCACTGGAGTAAAATGTTTCTCAGGGAAGGGCTAAAGAGATGGAAGTTAAGCCATTAAGAGGACAGGTTGCTCTTACAGAGGACCCAGGTTCAATTCCTGGCAGCCACACAAATGCTTACAACCATCTGGAATTCCATGATGCCCTCTTGTAGCATCCATAGGTACAGTCCAGCCTCTATGGACACCAGGTACACACATGGTTCATAAACATACGGGCAAAACAGCTATACAGGTGAACACGAAAAAAAAATGGCTTTTGGGGAATAAAAATGGTAGAGTACAAGGGCAGAGAAACAGTAAGCCAAAGACACCAACAGAACAGGCAGAGGCAGAGGAGTCGTAAAATATTAAGGATGTAGCACAATAAGACCTGAGTCAAGGGGTTGGAGAGATGGGTCAGCCACTAAGAGCATTGGCTGCTCTTCCAGGACCCAGGTTCAGTTTCCAGCACCCACACAGCAGCTCACAGCCATCTGTAACTCCAGTTCCTGGGGAGCCAGTGCTGCCTCTGACCTCCGATAAGCGCGCGCGCGCGCACACACACACACACACACACACACACACACACACACACACACACACGCAGGACAAACACTCCTACGTAGTAAACAACGGAACTCAGCCAGGCCTTGTAACAAGATCTACACAAGCATGCGGAGAAGCTGAGCCAGAGAGCCCTGGGGGAGCTGGAGGCCAACGGAAGCAAGGTGGGTTTATACATAAGGAACAAAGCAGGGTTGGCCCAGTGGGAGAGAGGGACGCTGAAAGGGGGAAGCAGAAGTCTGTGTTGGAATGTTCCTAAGACCCAGAACCCCAGCTGCCAGCTCTGCAGGGGCAAAGTTAGGCTCGTGTACAGACAGGGCAGGGCCTTCCTTTAATATGAGAAGGCCAGTGTCCATGGGAAAAGCTGCATGCTGGAAGGCAGACACCAGAGCAGGCAGGTGAAGACTGTGCCTGGAGAACCCAGCTCCTGCCTCAGCAGGACACAGGCAGAGGCCACCACACTGCTGACACTAGGCACAACACAAAGAAGTCATTCCGCTATGGATGCAGAAACTTAAAGCTTCAGTAGAAGAAACAGAAAACAAAACCTAGGGAATCTCAGACAGTGCTGCAAAAGCAACCAGAGTCATCGCAGGAGGGTCAGTGAAAGCCACGAAACAGGAGCATTAGGTAGGCATGAGAGAAGACACTGTGTCCTACCGGCATGGTGGCTCTACCTTTAATCCCAGCACTCAGGCAGAGGCAGGAGGATCGCTCTCAGTTCAAGTCTAGCCTGGTCTATATATCGAGCTCCTGGACAACCAGGACTACATAGAGAGAGACCCTGTCTCTAAACCAAACCAACTAAGGAAGACGCCATGCTGAAGAACACAAGCTGTGGTCTGAAAAGGCCCCTGGTGAACCACAGCCTTGGCACACCACGGCGGCAGAAGACTTTCGGGTTCTACAGCAGAATCTGCTCACAAATATAGGTCAGCCATAAGAAAAACACTATGCTATCTTCAAATAGATTCAGCTATTGTAGAATGACGCTTTACAGCCTGGCACTCTCAGACAGCCAACACTGTCCAGCAAGTGTGTGGGGAAATTACCAACAGCTTCTAGTGGACAGGGTCTCACACGGGTCCTCCAAGATGACTGGCTCAAGGACAATCAAACCAAGACAAGAAAGCCCAGAGGCAGGGCATCTGGCCAGGGACATCTAAGTGATAGGCAGGCCTGACATCAGCCCCCCGGCAAGGCTGGGGTCGATTGTTGATGTGATGCAAACCCAGGATAGAGGCAGTGATGGGTCCCTGGAAAAAGGGGCACACACAGCAGCTGCTGGACAGCCACACAGGGAAGCAGGAAGTGCGGAAGAGTCCCAGCTCCGCACGGGCAGAGTCTGGTAAGAACAGAAGGCAGACGCTAGTGAGACAGTTCAGAAAACAAAGGCACCTGCTGTCAAGACTACCGACCTGAGTTCAATCCCCAGGACCTGCATGACAAAAGGAAAAAACTGACTCCTCTATGCGGTGGGATGGTCTGTATGTCAAATTGCTCTGATTGGTCAATAAATAAAACACTGACTGGCCAGTGGCCAGGCAGGAAGTATAGGCGGGACTAACAGAGAGGAGAATTGAGAGAACAGGAAGGTGGAAGGAGACACTGCCAGCCACTGCCGCCATGACAAGCAACATGTGAAGATGCTGGTAAGCCACGAGCCATGTGGCAAGGTATAGATTTACAGAAATGGATTAATTTAAGATGTAAGAACTAGATAGCTAGAAGCCTGAGTCATTAGGCCATACAGTTTGTAAACAATATAAGTCTCTGTGTTTACTTGGTTGGGTCTGAGCGGCTGTGGGACTGGCGGGTGACAGATTTGTCCTGACTGTGGGCCAGGCAGGAAAACTCTAGCTACACCTCTATGTTGTCCTTGGACTGATACATGCATGCCAAAGTACGCATGTATATATGTGTGTACACACACACACACACACACACACACACACACAGGCAGGCAGGCCGGCAGAGCTCTGTGAGCTTGAAGCCATCCAGAGCTACATAGTTGAGACCTGAGACCCAGTTTCAAAAAACAAAACAACAACGCCAAATCAAACAAACAGAAAGCACAAAACCTACTCAAAAAGTATACCAAGGCTAAATCAGTTCCTCTGGCTGGACGTCAGCAGGTAACAAGGAAATTGAACATGGATTAAAATGGATTAACAGTGGTAGAATGCATTTTAAGAAATGGGGAAGCCGGGTGGTGGTGGTGCACGCCTTTAATCCCAGCACTCAGGAGACAGAGACAGGCGGATCTCTGTGAGTTTGAGGCCAACCTGGTTTACAGAGTGAGATCCAGGAAAGGCTCCAAAGCTACACAGAGAAACCCTGTCTCAAGAGAAAAAAAAAAAAGAAAAGAAAAAAGAAATGGGGAAGTAAATGTTTGGAGCAGGGATGTGGGGCTGGAAGTGATGTCATGTCCTGGCACCATGTCCCTGTTTATAAGGGTGTCATAGAAACGGAACAAAAAGGAGTGAGGATGATAAAACATCTCCTGTATCTGGAATAAGCTTAGGACCAAAAGGTAACTCAGAGGACTCCAAAAACTACAGGACGGGAGACCGGTGGGTGTGAGCTGAGGACCGAGTGCTGGCCAGGTGAGAAGACTAGCTTCAACCATTTTCCTTAGGCAGACACCAGGCTCTTGTGGAGCCAAATGGGCAGAGCTAGGACTCTGGCACGCAGGTGTGCAACAGACAAAGCTGGAGATAGGTTTGGCTCTTTCAGCTCCCAGACGCTGAGGCTGACTTGGTGCCCTCTGTTTACACTGTAGGAATGAGGACCTGACCATACGCCTTCAGCAGACTCTACCACTAACTTAAAATAACAGGAAAGGAGATTAGGTTTATCAGTTTGGGGCCTCGCAGAGTAAGCAGGCGGGTAAAGAGGAACCTGGGAGAGCAAATCCCAGATGGACGGAGTGTGGGGGCACAGAGGAGAGGACTGTGACTTCCAGAATAACTACAGAAGGAAGGAGGGCAGGACACATGGAACCAACAGAAAAAGCTGTGGGGTCACCGCAGGTACCTGGGCCATCCCACTGAGAGTGGCCGGGGCGTTTCTCCCGCTGCCTCAGAGTCTCCAGTCCTAACAGGTCAGGTGGATGACAGTGGCTTCGCATCACAGTCACCTGCCGGCCCTGAGTGATGGCGCGGCTGCGACAGCCCATCCGTGCCTGATCCCGGCAGGTCCAGTACACCTTCTCACCAGCTGCTTTCTCCCTCCTGTAGAGGAAGGACTCATACACTAGGAAGTTGCCCCCTAGAGGGGTCCTCAGGAACTCTGGGCCTCCTGCAGGACATGAGAAAGGTAGTTAGGGGTGGGGCCAGAGGATGTAGATTAAGAATGCAGGGGTAGGTAGAGAAGGATGGCCACCCCCCTCCCAAAATGAGGCAACCAACTCTGGCCAGCAGGCCCCAAACACTGAGACTCACTGGGGTCCACATCCTGGTCCTCGTCCTCGGGGGACTCCTGCAAGGACTCCTGGTGCTCCCTTGCTCGCTTTCTGGACCTGGACCTACTGAGAGTCAGTGTGCCCTGCCCCCTGCGGTAGAACAAGCTGTCCACCCCTTGGAGTAGCGTGTCCTCGATGTCATCACAATCCTCCAAGTCCCCAGCGCCAATCCGCCTTGCCTGTATCTTCTTTATGGTCTTCTCCTGCTGTCGCCGGGCCCGCAGGCCTTCCATGTCAGGTGAGTGGCAGTGGCTGCGCATAACCGTCACTCGCTGGCCCTGGGTGATGGCCCGGCTCCGGCAGCCATTGACTGCATGCTCCCGGCAGGTCCAGTACACCTTGCTCCCCACAGTCTTCTCGCGCTTGTAGAGGAAGGACTGGTGTACCAGGAAAGTGCCCCCATAGCATGTCTTCAGGAACTCAAGGGGCTGATACCGTACTGGAGGAAGAACCCAGGAAGGTCACACACCATGGACAAGAGCCCAGGAGTCCCAGGAGGAGCCGCCAAGTACTTTTCTCCCAAATGTTGACATACTTCCCTGAGCTGGGCTTGTGCGACGCCCAGCGCATTCCCACCAAGCCACCCAAGAGGAACAAGGGTTCCTTCTCCAAGTCAATTAGACCTCAGCCCACCAGTTCACACCACAATGGGAGGGGCCGAGTTGGGCTCTGATTCAGCAGGTTATGCTCTGGGCCATTCTTGGGTTTGTTCAAGAATGTTCTCCCTCCCACTAGAACCCAGTGCTCAGTGCCCAGTCACCCAGATCCTCAGATCCTGTGGGTCAGGAGACACCGGCTGTCTGGAAGCCACGCCTACCTACTCCAAGAATGCAGACCACCTCTCACCTAGCTAAGCAGCCCAGAATACGACTTGATTAGCATCACCCCACAAGCTCCACAACAGTCCAAGCTGCCACAACCTACCTCAGGAATAAGCCTGAGACCCCAGAATTCATGTGAATTTCCTGAGGATGAAGGCATCATCCATGGGGTTGGAATTTGAACCTGGGACTCAAAGCCAAGCCTTGCCCCTGGGCACCCTGCTGAAACTTAGCCTGAATCACTGAAACCTGCCTATCAGCATGCAGATTTCTAGGACCCATACCAGGCCCTGCTGCACGGGGAAACTTTGAAAGGCCCTGGGACCCCCCAGATCACAATGCTCTCTGTCCCATGAGCATCATGATGACTGGGATGCATTTTATATTTTTGACTCTGAGCACATTTTGAGAACCCACATGAAACCCCACATTTGTATTTGGGCATGAAGGAGCTGAGAGTTCTTTCCTGCCCCAAGTGAGGAGAGGACATGTACTCACCCACTCCTGGTGTAGGGCGTTTCTTGGGAGGCAAGCTCTGCAGTGCCAGGGATCGGTACCCCTGGTCCTCCTCTGGCTCTTCAATGCTTTGCTGAGGGGTGGGCTCTGGCTCCACAGGGTACAGCCATAGGCTCACCCCTTCTTCTTGGTCTTCAGAGCCTTCAGGCAGGCTTGAGCAGGGCACCTTCTCCTTCCGGCGCCGCATCTTCAGTCCCTCCTTATCAGGTGGGTGACAGTGGTCCCGCATCACCGTGACTCGAAAGCCACGGGTGATGGCCCGTCCCCGACAGCCCAGATCTGAGTGTCGGCGGCATTTCCAGTACACCTTGTCCCCCACAGCCTTCTCTTGCTTGTACAGGAATGACTTGTGGACTAGAAGGCGGCCCCCATATGGGGTCTTCAGGAACTCCAGGGGCTGAGGGGCAACTGCGGGTATGAAAAAGGCTGGGTTAGCTTCTCTAGGGCAAGGAAGGCCCTTGGTGAGTGGGACTTAGAGTAGGGTAAGGTCCTCTGGGCAAGATGCTTTCTCAGGCTCCTAGCTGTCAGACAAGCTCAGGTTTTAGAAGCTGCTTTTGTGATTAGGGGAGAGGATTTAAGGAGTTTAGAGAACTCTGCATACAGTAGCAGTTCCCATGAGCCTGGGCAGAGGCCTGGTGCCTGGGACACAGGATGTGCTTACAGACTAAGAGGTTCAACTAAAAGGAAGAATGGGGTACCCAAGGTCACCCTGATGGAAAATGGGGGTGTACAGGTCAACAGATTTGGCAGAGCAAGGCCCAGTAGGGCCAGGGAATCTCACCTGCATCTACTCTGCTACGTTTCCGGTGAATTATCCGCCCCTGCTTCTTGGTCGGCAAGGTCTGGGGGGTGCTGCTGGATACAGTGGCAGGGCCTGTCGGTTTGGATCCCTCTTTATCCCCAGCCAGGACCAGATTGGAGGACTCTTGGGGCTTCTTGGCTCCAAGAGATGGCTCTTGGCCAGCTTTCACACGCTCACCCTCCTGCTCATTGGGCTCAGGTAGGGGCATCCTGGGTCTGAGAACCTGGCCCTCGGGCCACCTTCAGCCCTCTGGTAGATGGGTCTCTCTTCCTCTTCTTCCTCTTCCTCCCAGGCCAGACTATGGGAGCCCAGAGGCTCTGTCCTAAGAGAAGAACCAAGGCAGTAGTGGAGGAGGTCCCCGGGCCTGGGACTCTAACCAGTGGATCTGGGATGGAGCCTGGGGCAGATGGAACTTCCTCAGTGCCCTGGGGTTGAGAGGCTGCGGAGGGACCTGACATAGGAGCAGCCCTGGGCAGCTGCACTCACTACCAGTGCCTTTTCTGGCAGCCCCACCCAAGCCCCTCCAGGGCTGCTGGTGACTAACGTACTATTGAGTTTCTACCTTAGAAGTCTCATCAGTGTCTAGCATAGGTCCCTTCCAGACCATTCTTAGTGACCCATCTAATAGTTAAGAACAGAGGCACAGGAACCAGACAGGCCTGAGAATGAAGAGGCTGAAATCCCATTGTGCCTGCTCAGATGCCTAGGTGCCTACCTGGGCTTGGCCCTGGGCACTTTACCTCAATGCTGGGCACCTGTCTCAAAGAACCCAGGCCAGTAAGTACTAGCTAGTACTTTGCATGGCAGAAGGTTGAAGCCTAGCTCCAGGAAATGGGACTCTCTGGCCTCACACAGGATATCCCCTGACTGACTCTGGAGGCCTCAGCTCAGCCCAGTCCTCCAGATACCACAGGGCTTTGCATTGACCTTGCAACTGCTGTTCCTAGTGTTGCCTTGGCTGGGCAGAGGCAGGGTTCCACACCTCCAGTCTAGACAAGGATGGTCGGATCTGGGGTGCTTCCCCAGGGTGGGCTGACATTCCTGTGTTTCTGGGACAACTGAGTAATTAGCAAGGGGTTTCCTACCTTTCAATAAGAGCCATTAAACAAGACTACAGCACTCCAGACATTTTCTTCCTTTCTCTTTTTCTTTCTTTCTTTCTTTCTTTCTTTCTTTCTTTCTTTCTTTCTTTCTTTCTTTCTTTCTCTCTCTCTCTCTCTCTCTCTCTCTCTCTCTCTCTCTCTCTCTCTCCTA
>CABHPQ010147671.1:3403-19691 GCA_902168405.1 Peromyscus aztecus
GAAGGAAGGAAGGAAGGAAGGAAGGAAGGAAGGAAGGAAGGAAGGAAAAGAAAAAAGAAAGAAAGAAAAACAAAAGGAAAGGAAACTAAGCCAGCTGTAGAGGCAGAGGATCAGGAGTTCAAATTCATCATTCAAAAGAGGCAATGATCAGAACAATTTCTGCATTCCTAAACTTGACCTCCTCGGCCCACAATTTGCCTATTGGAGTTGAAGAAAACATGTGTATGTTTCTCTCCCAAAGGTTTCCTATAAAGTATGATACATTGGTGATGTGGTTTGATCATTTTTAATAATTATGAATGGTAACTAGTTAATGTGCCTGCATTTTTCTGTTTTGTATTGACATGAATTTAAATAGCTTTATTAAAAAACAAGGAAGTAAATAAGCAATCAAAAAGAGATGAAATACCTTCTCTCTCTCTCTCTCTCTCTCTCTCTCTCTCTCTCTCTCTCTCTCTCTCTAGTGTGATGGAGTACAGATAGATTTAATAAACATCTCTCTGGAAGGAATTGCAATTTTGAATATACCGAGCATGCATGGAGGATCTAATCTTTGGGGAGAATCTAAAAAAAAAAGGAGCCATCGAAGGATAGAGAAAAAAGGCTCTGACAAAAGACCCACGCTCACAGACGCCAAAGAGCTGAAGTTTGCAAGTCAAGGTAAGGTTTCCCCAGATTGTATGTTACATTGCTTGTTCCAAAGGTTACCTTAAAGAAAAGCCTTCAGATACATATGTATGATTAAATTACAGTGGATCTGAAATCAGATCTATTATTTATGTTTTACTTCTTTCCTAGTCTTTCTTTAGTGAGAGATTTTTTTTCCCACAGGTAAGAAAATGTAAAAGTAATATAGAAAACACCTTACACTGAGCTCTTTTGGAATTGGCTCAGCCTGGTCAATGTTTAAGTGGCTGTACCAAGGACCCAGTTGTTTACTAAAAGACTTCACCCTTGTCTCTTCAGTCAAGATACAATATTCAAATCGTCCTGTATTAAGTTACCATTCCAAGTAACATATATAAAAGAATGCTTTGATATCACAATATATTTTTACCTGCTGCTGTTTTTCAGAAAGTTAATATCAACCATTAAAATGCCCAAGAAACAGGGACCAAGGAATACCAAAGCATGATACATGGCTACAGGAATATACTTTTCAACCCCAGTATAATACAGTTCACTTTGTGACATGACAGCTAATTCCTGATAGATGTTGCAATCAAAGACGCAGAAGTGGAGCTAGTCCCTATAGTTTATGTATAGGAGCCTATAATATTTTTAACTTCAAAAACATACTTAATATTATTAATAGCACCAAACATAAAGAAAGCTTATTAATATAGGCATGAGTGCTCCCCCCTTCCCCCTGAAATTCTGTAACTTTGGTAGCTAATGCAGGAGGATTACCCTGAATTTGAACATACCTTTGGCTAAATAGTGGGTTCTATACAGTCAGATTCTATCAAATAAATAATACATAAATATAAACTCTACTAGATTAGTGTAGCAAAAGCAAAATCTGAAGAGGTTGTAACATTAAAGCCTCAATGTAAGTGGATGAATCATATGTGAAATGGGTTGGTAGGTTTGATATTCTCTTCTGTACCTGGCTTGAGTTCAGACTTTGAGCAATGATTTCAGTTAAATGAAACTTAGTATCACAAAGATGCAAAGGCTGAAGGAAAGAATGTCACATCCTCCATAAGACAAACTTACCATAACCTGCTGGTGACAGGAAGTTTGAGCAATAAACCAATTAAAACATAATTGAATAATAAGAATTCAGTACAACTGTAGAAAATGACATAAATGGAATTTTGAAGAATAAATATACAGAAAAGTCTGCAGCATTTTCTATATGAATGAGTAGAAAATTTGTGCAATTATTATTTTGTATAAATGATGACATAAATATCTGATTTATACTAAATACCACTGTAAATACAAGTAGATTTTTAAGATTATTGGTAAAAAAATTCTAATTATTAGAATTATCTTAGGGCCTTAGTAAGATGAAGCTAAAAAAAGCCTCTAATTATCCAAATTATGTATTATCATATAGTATAATGTGTTCGTTGTTTCTTAACTTACAAATATTTTATTATGCATCTATTTTATATATGTAAGGATTTTTTCAGGTTTCTTTTCTAGTCTGTTATTATAGTCCAGTAAATAGCACGTTCTTCTCACCTCTCTATTCCTAACATTTCCCCCAAGCGTTCACCACTGAGCTCTGCGAGATTCTAAGGCTCGTGGCTGTGCTCTCCCCCAGGTAGATCTGTGAAAAGGTGCGGCTCTGTCACTCTTCACAGAACTATTAGGCACGTCCTGTTGGCTTGGCCTCGTGACTGCCCCATTCACTTTTTCCTTAAGATTGTGGCTTGAAATAAAGCCACACAGACACCAGCCACAACGATTCTCAAACCCTTTGCGAAGGGAAGATTCTCTTATTCCTGTTTCTCCCTTCCCACTGTGGAACTGTCGGAGCCAGGTTCTCAAACATGAGAAAGGAGGCAGCGGGGACACCGGGAGGTCGTGGATCGGAAATGCATGTTTGTACTGCAGTTCTTGAACATTTTCATCCGAGGGGTAAGAGAAGCACGGGCAAGATCGACCGTGCTCGGCTCTCTGCTCCCCGTGGCTTCTCTGCGCTTACAGTCCTGACAAACCTTTCAACTGAATATTTAAAACCCAATTACTACAGCCTTTCCTTTATGTTGATTTTAGGAAGTAAAAATTGTCATTTTGGTGAATTTTGCAACTCGGTAACCAAACATGTCTCAAAATCCTAAGTTTGGGTTTAACATTTATTCTGTTACTTCTTAAGTGTTATACTTAATGTGGAAAAAAATAAATGTACTAATAAAAGTAGCCATATGTGCCCTTTTCCTGAATAGTAATATTTCTATTGATTTATTTTCTTTAATTTCTTGATACAGAAACAGCTGTGATTTTCAGTGTGTCAGGGTCATTACAGACATTGTCTTTTTTGTGAGTCTGTGCTTTTTAAATTTGGTTTTATAAACTCCTTCAGAATTTAGCATGTATGTTTATCCTCTCCCACATCTCCTCTCAGGTCCACCTCCTGTTCCAGCCCCTCCCAACTTTGCGTCCTCATTATTTTTAGAACCCTTGTTAAAAAGTCCTGTTAGTGTTGCCGATATTCTCTTAGGTGTGTGGCCATCCGCTGGAGCATGTGAGACTTATCAGGGGTCAGCCTCTCGGAGAAGACTGTCTCTCTGGTGGTAGCTATCAATTATCAATAACAATTCCTCAGCTAGGGTGAGGCTGCATGCCTCCCTTTCTCCTCCATCAAGGTAATTTATCTGGCTTGAGCTTTGGCGGGCCCCCTACACACTGTCACAGCCACTGTGAGTTCATTTATGTCTGAAAAACACTGTTCCTACGTAGTCAGGGAACATCTTTGGCTCTTCCGTCCTCTGCCCCACCACCTGCGATGATGGCTGAGACTTGGAAAGAAGTGAGTGTCGTGCAGATGTTCCATTTAGGGCTGAGAGCTCTGCGATCACTTTTGCTCTCCACTTTGGCCAGTTGTGGTTCTCTGTGTTGATCACCATTTCTGCAAAAAGAAGCTGCTGAAATGAGGTTTGAGAGACACGGTAACTTACGGATTGCAGTAGGCGCTGTCTTTGGAGTAACTGTGGTAACATTTTGAACCCAGATCACCAATTTCTACACCGATAAGATACCCACTGAAGCAGTGGGAAACAGAGAGCTATGACGTTCTTCTCAGCTGGGAAACAGTTACAGTATGCCCTAAAGCCTCTCAGGTTCCCCTCTGTACAAATGGACTAGGAGTCAGCTGGGTTTTTACTGTGTTTTGGAAGTGATACTTGTTTTTCTCAACTTTAGAAAGAGTTTCGGAGGCCAGGAGGCATGAAGAAGTGTATCACTAAGTTCATATAATATAGAGAAATTACTTCTTCATAAAAAGAATTGAGAAAAAGTTTGCACATATTTAAACCATATTTAAAGAACTGTCATAAAACGAAAGTGCAAGAGTCGGTGTGGTGCATGAAACCTCGAGTTCTTCCTCCCGGCTGCCCAGGATGGGAGACTACAGGCAGTTACCTTGCTTGAAGTCTTTGAGAGCACTCATGAGATCAAAATATTTTCAGTCAGTGTTTTGGTTGGGAATTCTACTGCTGACTTAATTCAGAGTTGAACAAAATTATAAGTAATTTGCTTAATTATATTATCATTCCATTGAGACACAGTGAACTATTTGGATACAATTCTGAAACATGCACTCACATTCTCCTCATTAAGCAGACATTTTCTTTATGTGTGTTTATAAATACAAATGAGTGTATTAAATACAGACGGCATTGCCTTTAAGCAAAACTCTAAAGCAGGTCCAGTTATCCTCCACGCTCCTGCCCTTAATACTTCATCTTCCCATGTCTCTGCAGCTGCCGAGTTCATCTGTGCCATCCCCTCTTCGAAATTAACCTGAGAGGGATGTCTAATAAATTCACTCACATTAATGTACAAATGACTGATTGCAGACAAAAGGAGAGGTATTTGCATTTTAAAAGACATAAAGGCCTTCAGCTAAAACATTATTTTTCATCCTGCATTCCACTGAGTTATAGCTGTGATTCCTCAGCAGTTCTTAAAGACTTAGTTCAGATCCATTGTAGTGTTTTGGAACAAATTAAAACAAAACTTTAGGAAAAATAAAATAAATTATTTCTAGTAAAAATTGTTTCTCATGTTAACTATTCTCAAAATATGAATGGACAGATACTTTGGTTGGTCTTCCTGTTTTCTTTTCTTTTTGTTTCTTGTCTCTTCAATCAGGAGAATAGGTAAGCAGGTAGATTGAAGTGTTAGATTTACAGGGAGAAACACATCATTCCTCCTGCACACTTATTTACATATAGACACATAAATAGATGATCAAACTTTGAAAAATCTGTTCTGCAACGATCATTTAAAAACAACATATCGGGCTGGAGAGATGGCTCAGCCGTTAAAGGCTAGGCTCACAACCAAAAATAAAAACAATATATCTCTGAATATGTATTGGAGGAAATGTAAACATGTACTATACATTGTCACCATAGAACATAGGAACCACCCACAATTAAAAGATCAAATATTCAGATATGTTTGTTTGTCACAAGATCCAAACGGCACAAAGCAATCAGCGGAAGCAAAAGCGAGCGGCACCAGTATTTAAAGGAAGGAGAAGATCAGTTGGTAATAGCAGTTGTACTCCTAAAGAAATTGTGTTATTTGACTATTTACAACAAATAATAAGCTTCTTCTCATTCATATACCGAGTGTGTGACCATCAGGGTAGATTTGATTTACACATGTTCAACACTAAACTTCTTGTAAGGAGCCAGGCATAAAACTGAAAATGTTAATTCTATATGCACAATGAAATAAAACTGAGCAAATTGAACTAGGAGTGAAAATCTGAACCAGGCAGCAAATTGAATTCCATACATTTGTATGGACACACATGAAAAAAATCATGTTTACTGGCCGTCTTGACCAGAACGGTGCGATGGGGTTAGGGATGGCAAATACTCCCCTATCTACCTGCCATGATATCCAGACACTGTATAGCAGAAAAATTATTAAAATGCACCTTTGAAAAGCATTTTTTAACCAAGGTGTGGGGGACCTCATGAGGAACTGAGTCATTTTAGCTCTAATAGATTTATTTGAATGGACAGAGTCAGTCATGCAACTTACCAGTAAGATAATCATAATTATTACAGATGGCTAAGGAAAAACATGGGAAGTTTTTGTTACTTCATTACATCTGCATATCAGGACAGTCTAAATATCATACCACCAAAATAAAATATTAAAAATGGAAATCAAAAAACCTATGATATTCCCACAGCTCATCAAAATAGGGCCAACATTCTTAGAGACTGGCCACCTTGAAATTGCTAGCAATTTGAAACTCCAAACTTTGAATCTCTAAAGTCTGAACTTTCTGTACTTAGACAACATGTTATGACTTTCTCATGTTTAACTTCTTTAATATTGATTCATTTTCAAGTTGTTGACTGCTATCAAAAGTTGGAAAACTACTGAGCAAACGTTATTACATTCCAACTTGGACCCGGAGGTGAAGGGAGCTACTGCCAGGAGCAGGGGAATTTCCTGGTTGAGCCCTCATTCAGTGGGTGACTGTCTCCTCTACACATGGATATTTCTAGCTGGGTACTTCTCCCAGGAAAGTTTATCTTAAAACAAATTAACATCCTATGTCATCCAATGTTTTTTTTTCAATGTTTTCACTCACAGTTACTAAAGCTAATTCTTTTATTTGGCCAGAATTTCCCAACTCTGCATTGGCACTCATTGATAGAAAATGAATTGTTTACTACTCACTCAATAGCTTAAAACTCAGAGCCATAAACACAGACACACACACACACACACACAGACACAAACAGACACACTGACATAGACACACACACACACACACACACACACACACACACACACACACACATACACACACATACACACACACACACACACTGTGGAGCTGTAATTGTATTTCCCTTGTCTTTTTTCCAGTGAGGAATTCTGTTTTTTAAATTACTGATAGTAGGGATGAAACAGTAAAATAATGAAACCAAGAAATACAGAAAGTTATTAGAGAAGGATGTGATTGCGAAGGTAAGCTAAGATAAATTAAGTTTAGAAAACTACAGTGATTAGGGCCAGAAAGATGGTTCTGTGGGTAAAGGTGCTTGTTGCCAAACCTGATCACCTGACTTCAATCCCCAGAATACAAATAGTAGAAGGTAGAGAACTGACTCCCACAAATGAACCTCTGACCTCCACACAAATGTCATAGCACATGCTTTGCCACACACTAACACACACACACACACACACACACACACACACACACATGCACACACACAGATACAAATAAATATTTTTTTAAAAAAGCTCACTATAACAAGCTGATGTACTTCCTGTCCCTCTTATACTTTGTGTAACTACGTATGTGCATGCTAAGTGTGAACATCATTTCGATTTGTCAGTGTCTTCCTACATAAAGTGTCCAGGATGCGAGCTCTTTGGAGAATAAGCAGTCTGTGATGTACTAGCAAACACGCTTTTCTCTCACTTGACTTCTGCCTGCACTGCAGTGCTGTGGAAGTAAGATGAAGCCATGGCTCTTTGTGAGCCCAAGGGTAGGCAGTGTGCATTCTGATTGACTGTCAAGGAGTGGCTCCACGAGATGTGGCTTTACCGTCAGCCTCATCATAAACTGCAGAAATTAGGAAGAGGAAGGGAAAGAATGCAACGTAAACCACGTGTATCCAAGAGAATCAACTGGAAAGTATCTGCAAAATTTTGGCAAAATTTGACATCTTTTGCTTCTGATGATAAATAAAATAATTATGTCTTCATCTTCTAAGTGAGGATATGAGTCCTGAAACATGATTCTAATGTATGTATACTGTACATTGCTTTAGTCAGACTGTCACTTTCTGTGCCTTGTACAAGTCACACATATCAGCAAGTCACTGCTGAGGACACTTGTCAACCGTTGTTGCCCATTCTCTAAAGATTTCTGCAGGTTATTTAGGGTAATTTAGAAGGCAGTGTTACCTCGCCTAAATATAAAAGCAATGTTCATCTTAGATCTGTAGATGCTGTATTTGGCATTCAGACCCAGGCAAGCAGAACAACTTCCAAACATTTAAATTCAGTGATTAAGTCAATTAAATTTAGAAACAAGAAAAGGATTTCATGCTACACAATTATACCTAGATGTTAAAATTGTTGAAAAAAGATCATGGCATTTGAAAGTTTCATTTCACACACAAAAAAAATGCATATAACAATATCATGAAAATTTCATTGGCTGAAAACAGATAGATCCAAACATTTGCTGTTTAGTAACCTTTAAAGGAGATATCTCAAAATGAGTTCTTACTTGTATGTTTTTAAACTACCTCCTTCAAAATGTATCAGCTTTGGGAAATTAAATAATTACACATACTTAATAAAGCTACCTAAATACCAGAACTGAAATTTAAGTTTACATAATCTATCTGGGCATCTTAAAGTGATAGCACTGTGATATAATTTTATGATGCATGTATGTACATGTATGCATGTTTGTATGTGTGTGTGTGCATAGGTATGCATGGGGACATAGAGGACTGAACAGAACCTCAGTTGCCATTCTCAGAAATACCCACACCCTTTTGAAATAAGGTCTTCTCTTGGCCTGGGACTCACTATGTAAGTGATTGACAAGCCCTCTCATATCTGTCTTCATGACACTTGGATTTCAAACGGGCAACAACACATCTGGTTTACACACACACACACACACACACACACACACACACACACACACACACACACACATACATACACACACATCTGGGAATCAACCAAACTGTCATTTTACAGAAAAGAGTTACCCCACAGGCCATCATTCTGATATGTCTTTTTTCAGTATGGATACAATCCCAGACGAAACCAGAGGTAGTAGCACAAACAAGTCTAGGAAAGCCTCAGGAAAATGAATTTTTAGTAGCAGTTTCATTTGGAAAAGCAAATCCTTGTCCTAGCAGTCCATATAATGGTATCATGAGAGATGGAAAGAGATTTGTCCCCTTGGGACAAATTAATTAAGGCTTGTGATGAACATCTTACCTTACTCCTGAGACTAAACTCTTCAGTTCCAAAGCAGTGAACCTTGTCTTAGCCCTTCTGCATTCCTGGTGACTGATTTGAATTGTACCATCAGAGAAAGATGGAAAGGAGAAATGATTCAACATGCCACATTGTGCAGTTGATGATATCAGTGACAAAATCATCATCTTCTTACCCTACAATCCTGAGTCTACTAAAAGTAATATCAAGTTTTTATTCAGGTTCAGAGTATGTGTGATTGCTACTAGATTTCAGTTTTGCAGTGACTGAAATGTGAAAAAACAAAAAAAAATTTCAAATTAAAACACCGCGAAGAATACATGTAGTAACTAATTCACAACCTGTAGAAGAGTGTGCATGTACACAGGACTCTTGTGGAGTTTCCCATTCCAAATATGAAGGCACCGTTCAGGCTTCCTCAACAGAGAGTGCTGAAGCTACCTTGTCTTTTCAGAGTGTCAGAATATTTGCAGCTGTGGTAATAATGTCCTTTGTATTACCTATAGTGACTTTTCCTATTGGGGTTGTGGGAGAGACAGACAACAACAAATTAGAGAGGTTTTTAAAAATTGTTAACATGGCAAAACTATCAAAAAGACACGGGATCACTCCCTTGGGGGAACCTGGGTTGTGACTCTGATCCCCTCACTGCTTTTAAGGAGCTCACTTTCTTTTCCATCAGGATGGAAGTACTGAGTAGGAAAATCTGTAACCCAAACCAGAAGTCAACTTCAACTGTACTGCCTTGTGGAAGGACAGTTCCCTGGAAGATTTCAACAGCAGAGGGGTGTCGAACATTCACGCCAGTGTCATTTACAGACTTCTTTCTGGTCATTTCTGTTGGTGGATTAAATGGACACCGTCTAGCACTTGTTGTCCTTGCACACACTTACATAACTCCAATAAACACTGGAGTGTCTAACAGAGAACAAAGAAACCTGTTTCTTGAACAAACCAAATCTTGCCGTCTACTTATCTTTAAATAACAAATTTGGATTAACCAAAGCAACTTGCCACTAGAATTCCATGGCCATGAATTTGGTTTCCATGAATATAGTCTTTTATTCTAAAGACTTAATTAGCATATGAATAGTAGCTTCTTGGAAAGGATCCAGTCCATTCCATTTTTGTGGAAACTGATAAAGATTCGTGTAGCTCACAGTCCCTCTACCCCGAATAATAAAAGCAGTCTTATTGTTCCCCCTTTAGCCATCTATGGATTCATAAAATCAGGCGTTCTTTTTAAATGTATGTCTCAGTCAGGTTCTTTTTGATGGCTGTACATTATCTGCAATTAATCACATTAAGCTAAACATTGAAGCTCAAATGTTACAGAGTAGCAGACATCTGAAATAAGGCTAAAAATTTCCATGGATAAACATGGCTATTTTAATGAGCTCTAGGGAGCTCTAGGGAGCTTTTTTGAGAAAGTTTAAATGCCTGATGAATTCCACACTGTTACTCTAATTATCCCATAACAAGGCACAAAATAACAATCTCATTTCATCCTTGTATTTACAAAGCTATTCCCATTATCCTATATTTCACCTGTTCAAGCACTGAAGAATTGCTCCTCATTGAGAGATTCATTAAAAGAGAATAATTATATTATATTTCACAGATTGGCAGAGAGAAAATGTATCTTTGAACAATTCCATTTCCCCGAAGAGTTGTTCATTTCAGAATTGGAGACAGGTCTATTAAGTATTTTCTACCCTTTTTAAATATGTCAAAGCTAACCATTAATACTGAAAGTAGTAATCTGGTTCTGATTTAATGAAAGAGTTCAGTGCTATTTGTAAAATACATTTTTGTGAATGAAACACAACTGTAACCACATTCAAAAAGTAGTATTTAACAACAAAGTCACAAGAATCTTTATTTGCAGAATGATTTAAACTCATGGTTCTTCTCACCAAGTCTTTAGAATCCCAAGTTTTTCCTGGACTAATGTTTCTTTATCAAAAATCTACACAAAATACATTTCTCACTAAATCTGTAGCATTCATGTCTTCATAGTATCTTGTTAGAATATTAGTAGGAGGATTCACACAATAACAATCAATTTCATTTTTAGATTGCCTGAAAAACAAGATTACAGAATGGTGATTAGAAGTCTTTCATATATTAAAAACTCATGAACATAAAATATGACCAGTGAAAAAAGAGTTCCAAGATGCATCATTTCATATCAGAAAATGTCAAAAGTACATTCTTTAATATCCTTGCCAGTAATTAACAATAATAAGAATGCTAATCGGTAATGCTTTTAGTTTGTTTCTGGAATTCTAAGTGACAATCCCAACTCTGACAGGTCTCAGCCAAGCAGGTCTTGCCACATCCCCCATGAAAAGTCCAATCAGTAACAAGTGAGGATGAACCAGACAGGAATTATTATTCAATATACCACTTTGAGGGACATGAGGACTACTTTCTTCCCAAAAGCTCAACAGGGTTCCAGGATTATAGACAGGAGAGGAGGTGAGATATATGCAGAGTAAGGCAGTTTGGGTCTGGCTGGTCATTACTGTAGATCTGAATCTGCAAGTTCCTACTTTCTCTAACGAATTGACTTAAATGAGCAAGCAATTTGGTTCCCATCAAGCTAAGAGGGGCAGTCTTGAGATGATTACTCCCATAGGGAAGGCCAGTCACAACATGGACTGCCTACCTGGTTTGTTGTTCCTAGAAAAGGAACTACTGTAGTTATTCACAGTGTCTTTAGTCTTGAACAGAGAGTGTAGGTAAAAGCAGAGAGGTTAGGTAAATGTAGGACTCATCAACCTTATATTATTATTAACTTTTGGTCATCAACTCCTTAAGTGATTCACTTGACTATGTACAGTCACACAAGAATCTGACCAAAAGTTAAAGTAGCCAAAGGAACAGTTATTAGCCTCAAATAGTGGTTTTAGTCAATGGTTTTAGCAAATGGGGACTCTGTCAGTGTTTGTCCAAACTTGCTGGACTTGATGATAACAGGTATTTAAAGTAGCCTATGTCTTTACTTCATTCCATCTAGATCACCGATACCAAAGCAGCAGAAAATCTCATGAGCACAATGAGAAACAGTGCATCTTTTACCTCTTCCAGATGTAAGAAATATGCCCTTTAGACTCTCCTAGCTCCCCCCCCCCCCCAAAAAAGTGGTTTTCTTAAATTTCAACAGTAATTTATTTATGAGGAGCTTCCAAAGACTTGCAATGACTGGACCTGCATCTTTTTCCTTTGAGCTGTGCTCGGATCACATATGAACAGTGCTGCTGTGACTCAGGCTGGGTTTAGGAGTTAGACATTTCTGTCTTTGTGCATTATCTCAGCATTCTTGAGGAATGTATTTTCTCTCATATTTTAATTAATGAAGGCATTAACCCAACAGGCTTCAATATTATTAAATACTATATTTTAGATTTCCATTTTAGTTTTGTGGTTTTTGTTTCCTGCTCTTTTGTTTTTGAGTATTTTCTATACGTTATCTTTATAAACATTACTTCTCATCCAAATGTTCATGGAAAAGTCAGCAATCAACAAGCAGCTATAACAGGTGTTTTCAATCTCAAGAAACTGAATGAATATGCTGTTTATGATAGATACTGAAATTTAATTTCCTTTGCAAATCTAGAAACCACTCTGTGATTCAAAACATGGGAAACAAATAAACAAAAATGAAATAAATAAATCATTTTAGAGATAAAGGATGTATTAAACTAAGAAAAATTTCAGATAAAAACCCCTTTGGGGTAGATTTGCATACAGAAGACTGATTACTAATAGTGCTCAGATAAAAGCCTTACAAATTTGTTGATTTTGCTCTGTGTGTGTGTGTGTGTGTGTGTGTGTGTGTGTGTGTGTGTGTTTGAAATGAAGCGAATGACATCACTTGACAAATGATTGTGACAGTCTCAATCATCATTCAAGGCACTGCTTTTAACAGAATGATGAGGCAGAGTGGGGAGAGAGAGGCAGAAGCATGGTACATGTTTTGCTTTCATTTTGTAAGTTGAGTGAGAGGGGCAAAGCAGTGTTCTCTCAGATACAAACTACTGAAGCCATTATCACCAGGGAAAGACAAGAGTAGGTAAAAGGGTTAGAGAGATTTTTTAATTAATTAATTAATTATGGCTTTATCTTCTGGTCTCCTCCTTTGAGAACAATGGATTCGTCAAATGCCATCCTTGTTCTTCCCTTGGACAAGAAATCCCACAGGGAGACTGGCCATGTGAGCTGAGCAGTTCAGGCCCTTGATTGGCTTGAAGCGGCCACACTTACAGAGTAACCAACGAGAAACAGCAGCTTCTGAGTGAGTAGGAAAACTCACTTCAACGTGGCATTGACTTTCATTCATTTCGGTTTTGATTTTAGAATTTCCCAGGATGTATATGCTGAAAAACCATTATTCTACTCATAGACAAGGAAACAGTGAATTCATATGAAATGGATGAGGTTATTTCACACAGGGCTCTTCTTACCCAGGCTGCCTTCATTCTGTCGTATTCAAGTGAATGGACCCTGATAACAACATTTTTGACATGGTCTTTGGATACTGAATATCTTGTAAAATGAGCACTAGCTTTCAGATTGCTAGATTATAAGTGGATGCATGAAAATTATTTGATTAAAGAGAACTTGGCAGTCTCAGACCAATTAGTTTAGCCAAGTTTGTTTGATTACTTAAAAAAAAAATACCGTGAAAATGTAAAATGGTCTTACTCTTGGTCAACAAAATTTTAAAAAATCTAGAAGGCTTTTGCTCTAGAATATTTGGAAGCACTTCCAATACTCTGCTCATATTTGTAAAGGATGAGGCAGAGGCTCGGAGGTCTTTCTTCTGCTATAGAAACAACAATCCTTCCAGGAATAAGACCACAGGATGATGAAAATATGTTCATATTTCAATTCACAGGCAATTTCCCCCTTTCTGAGAAGCTATACTGTAATTAACATGGTAATATCCACAGGTATTAAAATCCTTACATGTGGTCTGATAATGAGTGGGATTCTGGCCTGGCAAGATGGCTCAGTGCCTAAAAGCACTTGCCACTGTGTCTGATGACTTGAACTCAATCTCCAGAATTCACCTTGTAAAACAAGAGAACTGACTACCACATGCTGTCCTCTCTTCTCCACAGGAATACCAGGCACACCCCCCAACACACAAAAATCACAAACCAATAAATGTAAAAAAATAAATAAATAGTGGAATAAGAACAATTTTTGATCTGCACTTATCTGATAGATTTGTAGTTTGGACCATCTCTTTAAAATAAGGGATCTGTTCACATTACAGTAGTTGTCCCAATAAATAGCAGCTACAATGCATTTGACACAGTGGAAGTATTAAGAATACTTGAAGTATTTCTTTTACCTAGGATATTTCTTGGTGTCTTGTCTACTTATTTATTGCCTTTCCTTTGATAAAAAAGAAAAACTTGGCACATAATATTTTCTGTCTTTATTTCCTTTGATTACAAATATGCCATCTCCAATTTTCTTGAAATCATGGTAAACACAGGACTGATTCTCTGACACCCACACAAGCAGGTCACCATGACCACCATCTACACTGATCTTGTAGTAAAGTTCATCTTAGTAACCAGTTCAAGTTGTATCTGCTGTGCTTCAGTTCCAGAGGCCCCTCCCAGAAGTATAATACTTCCCTGGTAATGCACAGGCCTATTTACAGGAGCTTTCTCAGAAGGAGGTTTTGTGGAGAGTGAAGGCTGCCGAGCAAATTAAGGCTATTGTGAGCCTCTGCCTGCTTGGGCCAGAATACATTGTAGGAGAAGAAAAGGAAAGGTAATGGGCCTCAGCTACACAACAAAACTCTTTTCAAACTGGTGCCAACTGTGAGCCAACAGATGTGGCAATAACTGTCAACAAAATCTACTGCGCTTTAGCTTGGCCTCAGTCAGAGGAAAACACAGGAGTGAGCATTTTGCTTCAGGTCTAGAGCATATGCTTTGGAAATAACTTTTCCCAGGTTACAGCATTATTAGCAGATCTCAGGGGAACTGGGTGTGGCTTAGAACTTTCAGTAGACATTCTGTTGTTCTTGTATGTGTTGTTTTTAATGTTGGTGATGGTGTTGGTGCTTCTAACTTAAATTAAAAATGGAAAACTCCCATAGGTTTACAACATTCATTGCTAGGTTCTCAAAGTAAAGTATCGTCATCCTTCACATTATTTGGCCACTTGATAATGAGTTCCGGTCACCTTAAATGCCATTGCCTGTTTATTTTTCAAGGACAGCCCTGGATAATAATGCCCTTCAGAGTCGCACAAGCCTTTCAAGAGTAATTTCCATTGCTCAGACTGCTGTTCTACTGCCTTCTATATGATTTTCTCTTTCCCCAAATCTCTCTTGGTCCCCTCACCCACACACACGTAAAACATATTCATACATCTCTTTTTCCATAAATGACAACAAATAAACAGATTATGCTTTTCTTAACACTTTTTTCCCAACTTAATTATTTTCTTGATTAACGGATGGTTTCTGTCTTCATTAGGAACTGTGTGGGATGGACAAAACTTTAAGTGAAATGGGACTCGGCTCTTGAGTTGAGCAAACTGATTACATTTCATTATGTTAAATGTGTTTTACTTTTTAAGGTTAGTAAATGTGTTTTTTAAAATATTATTTTACCATATGCTGTATATACTTAACAGACAGATAACAGGGCAAAGTTACATTAAGACCAGAAATGTCAGTGGGCACTAATGTCGAGTCATTGACTCTGAAGGTTAATGTCTAGCCGGTCTATCTGATTTAGAAAGGCCTCTCTCTCATTCAGCCCATTTGAGCCCAAATGGTCTTTTGGGTGCTCCTGGAATTATACAAATATGATACCTTATCAGAGCCTTTACATTGGTTTTCCCCCGTGCCTGGAATAATCTAATCTGAAATTTTCCCTTGGCTTTTGCTTTATTTCTTTGTGGTCTCTAAAAAGAGGTCACAGTTATACATAGTCCTAAAAGAAGATTTCTCTGGCCCTCCATCGAAAACACATGCTGTTGCTTCTTTCATAGGCCACCGTTTACTTCCTTTTGTAAAGCATTAAGTGCTGTAATGGACTAAAACTTCCAGCAGAACAAATGTACATGTTATAGATGCAGTTGATGAGGTGCTGGGTTTTTTTAGATTTACTTCTTTCTACATTGTGAGAGGATTGTATTAGCTCTGGACCCCCCAAGACCAAGTTCTCAGCACAAAGGAGATTTATTTGTGCCCAGAGGGACAATGAGCAGGGAATAAGAGACAAAGACAGGAGACTGAGGACAAGGAAGAAAGCAATAGAAGGGAACAAGGTGGGGGAGGAACATTTGTCCCTGGGGGGAAGAGGAGGCAAAAGACTTGCCTCTGGATAGAGAGCTGAGGTGGCTCCCAGGAAAATGGTGATTTATAAAGGTAAAAGGGGAAACCCCTTGTTGGGAAAGGGTGTTTTATTTGCTGGGCATGTTAATTAGGTGAGCCACAGGGAGCTTTGGATTGCTGCCTTCAATAGCTCTGATAGCTTTGCCTTGGTGGTTAGCCTCAGGAGAAGGAAGTGACCAAATAAGGAAGTAGACCTTGGGGGCTAGCATCGGTAATGGAGTCCAATGC
>CABHPQ010147671.1:19701-29761 GCA_902168405.1 Peromyscus aztecus
GGTCTGCAGAGAAGTGGTTGCCATGATTTTAGGTTGGCTCACACTTATCGAGGTGGAGTCTGTAATGCCCGGGAAGGCATGATGACGTTCCGGGGAGACGGACAGCTGGAGCAGCCTGGGAAGCAGAGAGCAAGAGCAAGCAATGAGATAAGGCTCTGAACCTTCAAATCCAACCCCAGAGATACACTTCCTCCAGCAAGACCTCACTTCCTAAGGGTGCCATAACCTCCTCTTTCGGCACCACCAAATGGGCACCAAATGTTCAAATTCTCTGTAGTGATCGTGAAGCACACGAGTGTGTCGGTGCAGATCTACTGTTTGCTGCTGTGAACAATCTCAGGGTATACACTGAGAAATGAACATGATGATTGTATCACATAAAACACATAGTCACATGATGATTATATCCCATGGTAGACATAGTTAAGTGGTTTCTCTTTATAAATTCCTGGGATCATGCTCAGTGTTACTTTCCAGTTGAATTAAATTTTTCTTCAGTCATAGTCATAGCTTTGGCCCAGAATCCTAGGAGCTAAATCATGATGCCTTTGCTGGGGCTTTCCACTAAATAAGCACACACAACATGTTTGCCAAACATCCAGGTACCTAATGCTGGAGGTTCTCTGACTTACATTTCTAGGCTACATGCATCTTTGAATTACTGAAGATTCCTGTCATGTCCTGTGTCTACCACAAAACCTCATTCCTTCTGTGTCACCAGATGAAGGATGCAGACCAGCTTTCACAATAAAAGACTATGTTGTCTCTAAAATCTGGAAGATTTATTAGTATGGTAGTTCTTTCTGAGTGCTGGGAAGTGCGCCCAGGCACAAGGCTTCTGTGTGGCTTTTTACTTTGGAGAATATGTCCTGGTGTACTGCAGACCACTAGGCAATGAGGTAAAAGGGCCTGTCAAATATTCATAGAGTTTCTCTGACCGTATTCTTGGAAGTCTGTAGTGAGCACATACCCAGGTTATTGGGGAGGAATAATCACTCTTGATTCAGACTTGGTATAACACTCATTTATCCACACAGTAAGATTACAAGCAATATTCATCCTGTATTCCAAATGGAAGTGGGAGTACCTCTCCGGGTGTACAGGTCCGGACTCACCACGTCTGTTCCTCTGGATCTTGGGTCAGCCTTCCTCAGGTCAGCTACGTCTGCACTGGGGACAGGATCTTTGGCAGAGGAGAGTCGTCTCGCGCGAGGGCCTGACGAGCTCTGTTGGTCGGGTCTGAGGCTTCATCTTTTATATTCTTTCCTGGCTAGGTTTCTAGTCTTATCCCTACTTCCACACACAGCTTATAGCTTATCACTACTCCATTTGTGGTTTACTTACAACACTCTATTGCTTATCACTCCTGACCAGGGTTGTTCACCCTAGGCCTTACATGTTTTCCTTACAAAGTCATTTACCAAAGTCCCAATATTATGCATTGTTATTCTACTCAGCAAAATAATGTTATTCTCAAAATTTTTGTCTTGGAACCTACCTATAACCTTAAACAGTATGGTGGGCCTCAAAAGACTATTGCTTATGTGACATGTCTGCTATAATACATAGTTCTAGAAATTAAAATTGACAAAACAGTTTAAATAAAATTTAAAAGTAATGATAAGTCTACTATATGCTAATATAACATATACATTTACATATTATGAAAAATTAGTAATTTGGGCAATATTAAATTGACTTTTTATAATCCCTCTATTGCCCGATATAATAGATGCTGGCTTCTCCTATCTGCTCTCTGTCAACATGTACATTTTAGTTGAAGTGCATAAAGATAAGCAAGCCTTGCAAAGACATTCAGTTAGAGAAGGGTTTGTGCTAACAGTGTTCTCAAATAGTTTTTGATATTATTTTTTGGCTCTATATGTAAATTGAACAAGAAATAGGCTCTTAAAAGTTACTTGAAATGTGGAATGTGAAAACCTTGATGAATATTTTTTACTGTTGTATAAAATCTGCAGTTGTACATTGTACTTTGAATGGGTTTCTAAACTCCTCATGATTTTAATAACACTGTGAATTAACCATTTGGAAAAATATCAGCTTGCTTTAAGATTTTTAAATATCAATAGTGTTCATTACATGGTATAAAATGGTGCTTTTGATAATCTCTCATTGTTAAATATAAATCTTTTGAAATTCATCGTTTTTATTTTACTTTACTTTTTAAGACAGGGTGTCATCTAACACAGGCTGACCTCAAGCTCACTATACAGATGCTGAGGGCTGTTCACTCCTGAGACTTTGCTTCGTCCTGACAGCAGGACTGCAAGTGTGCACACCACACCTGCTTTTATGGATCCGGGTGGTACAACGCAAGGATTCCTGAATGCTAGGCACGCAGTCGCCCAACTAAGCTGCCTCCCCAGTTTGCTAATTTTGAACAAATACTATTGTGTGTGTGTATGTGTGTGTGTGTGTGTGTGTAAAATAAGTCTTCCAAATAACCATAGTTTCACTCTCAATAGCCCATTGAAGTTCAGAAAGAAAACAAAAGACATTCCATGAGAAGCAATGGCTAGTTCAGTACACACCACCACCAAGGCAGAAATGTTCTTCTTCAAGCAAGTGCTTTGTTTGCTGTGTGTCTGAAGTGCATTAGACATTTCCCACTTTACCACAAATAATATTAAAAAATATGTACTCAGGAGCAAAGATACAGTACAAGTTTTACTCATATACCGGGGACATCTTAAGGCTTCTGAAATTCTGTGATTGTTGACAACAAAGAGTGTATTTTGACTATATAGTGTAGCTGCAATTTGTTCCATGCTAGAAGACAAGTTTTATCTCACATTGTTTGGTCCTATCAGTGAGGATGTGAAAAATCTATCCCTATGGTTTTGACTGCATCAATATGAAATGAGATGCTTGGGGGACTGCTGGTGTCCGTAATTTGGAGAACTGCTGATGTAGTGAACCATTGATATGTTCTGCATTAATTATTTGTCTTTTCCACACTATATTTGATAAAGGTCACGGGACAGATGACAGGACATATTAGGCTCTTCTATGTATATATAGCCTGTGTCACATAATTTCCAACATTCTAATATTATACACACACTTGCATTACTGTTTGATTAGGTTTACAGTTGTCCCCTGTCATATACTGTGACGTATTCACATTTTATGATTTCAAGACCAATGTCATAAGTGGAGATACACTAGAAAACACCACATTTGCCTTCCTTTCACACTGGTCGATAGAACAGGAAATATTGTCCCATACATACAGAACAAGAAACTAATGCATGGCATCTACCAGTGCCAACATTTGTTATCCAACAACACCTCGAGGATCTTGGCAAGGACCATGTAGTGATTCTGCAGACTCAGTTATTAGGATGTGAGCCACATGCAGATCCAAACTCCACTCACTACTTGGCTCCTGTGCACCTGTATTGTGTTAGGGAACAACAACACCCGTGTAGGTTTCAGGAGATGAGTTTCACCTTTGACTCTGCATCCAGAACCCACAAACGTTTTGGGTGTTTTTCTTTGCCTGACTCACAGTTACTTGAATAAGTAGTCCTAGGCCCCCTTGGAACTGGAAAACTTGGCTATGTATTTTTCCCTGAAGATAGATCCTTTTCTTCAGCTAAAAGTCAAAGAATCAAAGTCAGGTCTAGAAATTGGATAAAGTATAGAGATTTGGAATGGGGATGCTGAAGGAACCTGCCCGTAACCTCAAACATTCGTTCCTGACTTCTTTCTATTTCACATGTTCAGCAACACCTTCAGTGATGCCCATTTAGTTTGTCTATTGAACTTCTAAATTCTTCTATTATTCTACCTCTTCCTAAAGCTTAGGCTCTCTGTTTAACAGTCTATCTTTCTGTTTCTTGCAATAATTACATCTACATTTTTATGCCCACCAAGTATCAGTTCTTGGCATCTATGACTTGGAGATTCTATTTTTTTTTCATTTGCCCCAGGAATACATGCTCTATAGTATATGATCTTTAGCCAGCTTCCGCACAGACGACAGTTTCCCCTAGGATTCTCAATGACAGGACTCCCTCCTTCAGGAACATAGCCCTTACTGTTTGGTAAACAGTGTTCCATGGCCCATCATATGCATTAAATCCGTCTGGGAGATTTTCCACCTTATTTTTTCGTAATATATTTTCCTGGGTTATAATCATTATACTGAATCTTCAACTCCTAAGGGCAAATATGGAATTTCTGCCTCACTTATCAGGGGGTGTAAATTTTTCCAAGCTTGAAGTAACTATCCTCGTGGGGTGTCAGATAAAATACCACCTCTTGGGGTGCCAGAATTTTAAACCAGAGACAACTGACTGCTTCCAGGTCAGTTAACTTCCACTTGAAAACATACACTCTGTCCATGATTGTAAAGGACCCTTGGATTCATGCCATGTTCACTCTCTCCGCTGTGGGCCCTTCAGCAACTTTGAAGCCAGTGCTTTCCTAGCTGTTCTACAGTATTCTGTGTCCTGGGCTCTGGCTGTGCTCTCAGCACGGGCCTAGTTTTCCAAAGAAGTCAAGTGGGTTCACCCTGAAAGGGATGCTTCTCCCTGAGAAGCTAAACTTCCAAATTCTGAATTGCATCTCTTCAGATAATCCACATAGCACATCGTAACTCTCATATTTTGGAACTTCAGCTGTGAATGGGGCATTTTAAAATTCTTTTGCTCTTATAATTAAGTCTTGTCTTGGTCTTCTATTTTTGCAGATTTGGGAGTGCAGAAAACCAGATTTCCTTAAATCTTATGTAAAAGATCCATTGGTTTTAGTTTTTGGCTTTAGCTGACTATTTGCTATTTGCTTCCCCAGAGATCTAAAAGGAAGAAATTGAAGATCTATTCACTAACCCCCAAAGATCTACACAGAACAGTACAAACATGTCCCTGCATTAGCAGGTTTTGCCATTAAATCCTAGCAAGGCTTGACCAAGAATTAATAATTTGCCATTTCCAATACTGAACAAGCACACTATTTTTTTCTCAAAACCTAGAACAAAATAGCATAAGGATATTAGATATCTGGGGTCTGGAGAGTTGGCTCAGTGGTTAAGGGCATTGTTGTTCTCAATGACTCTCAGTTTTATTCCCAGTATTCACATGGTGGCTTACAACCATTTGTAACTCCAGTTCCAAGAGATCCAGTGCTCTCTTTTGACATCTCTGTCACCAGGTACACACATGGTAGACATACATACATGCAGGCAAAACATTCACACAGATAAAAGAATAAAATAAATTGTTAAAATACTATTAGAGATCAACTGTGAAACTGAGAATAAATGTCACAAAAAATGTGCCTTACTTTTGGGTTTATTTTAAGAACGAGACCTCACTCTAATTCTAGCTCAGTGTTTAGGATTTTCTTCTCTTAAACTTTCCATCAGGTTGAATAGTGTTGAGACTCTCTTTTCTGTCTGTAATAGAGCCTATTTACTTTCACATCTATGGTCTCACAATTGATTTTAAGCTAGCTCTTCATTAAAAAAAAAAGATAAACCTTTATTTTTGGTGCTCTTGTTCAGGTCATTAATTTCATATCCCTTCTCACCCATACTATATATTAAACATACAACTTTTCCTGTTGGGTTATAAGATTTGCCAGAAAACTGTGATTAAAAATAAAAAATCCCTTTGTATTCTTACTAGCCATTGAACACATACTTTTTTTACTATTAAGTAAAGCAATAATCTTAGAAATATCTTTTATGAAGGATATTTCACTCCTTTAATTTAGCTATTATCATAAAAGAACTGTAGTATACAGAATATAATTTGTATACAAGTATTTTCATTGCATGTTGGCAAATAATGTAAATATTTAAATTGATGAATACCACTAAATTAATCAGGGTATAGTTATGGTTAGGGGTTGGTGTTTGTTTGTTTTGTTTTGTTTTGTTTTCCAGACAGTATTTCTTTTTGTAGCCCTGGCTGTCCTGGAACTCACTCTGCAGACCAGACTGGCCTCAAAATCATAGAGATCAGCTTGCCTCTGCCTCCTGAGTGCAGGGACTAAAGACATGTGGTACCACCACCTAGTTATATCAGGGTATAGTTACAAAAGTGGATTGACAAAAGTTATGAATCTGGGAAAGAATTCATAGAAAGAGGAGAGATTAGATTAGTAGGGGAATATGGGGGAGGGAGTAAACAGAATGTATATTGTATATTATTATATATTATTTATAATACACATAATAAAACTTTCAAATAACATAATCCATAAAAATTAATCATGAGTAGAGGAGTTAGGGACATGATTTAATGTATGGCACTTACTTGGCATACATGAGTCTCTATGTTCAGTTCTAAACACTGCAAAACCCAAAAGAAAGTGAAAATCCTGGTCGTGGCCTGGGAATGGACTCAGGGGTTTGAGTGCTTGCCTAGCTTGATCAAAATCCTGATATCGATCCACAGCATTAGAGGAAGAAAAAAGGAATTGGCAGGTTTAAGAATTTCAGTATTATCTGAGAATGTGTATGATGTAGAAGTACATGAAGTAAGCTTTGTATGAAACTACATAGGGTATTAATATTTTATTTTTAATATGCACATGTAAACTAAAAATGAAAAGCAATAATTTTCAAAACATGAAATAACAAATATAAATAGATTTTAATTTTTAGAGTTTCTAAAATTAGTTTACAACTCTTAAAATTAGAAAAGTTCATATTTTAATGCAAAAATTACTTATATGTTTTCTTAAAGCATGAAACCAGTAGAATTTTTATATAAGTTCACTAATACACACGAGTTGAGGTAGTAGAAACATCTACATATTATAATATCTGAATCTTTAAACGGCAAAAAAGTAGAGAGCTTATATGAAATTTTAAGTAAGACATGATCTGAAAAGAGAAAAGAAAATAAGCTAATGACACGATTATGTCACTGAGAATGCAGCACAGTGGCTGGAGTGGCAGTGGAAAACTGAAACACCTCACTTGTTTCAACTGGTCATTAGTACTTTTAATTCACGGCAACTACAGATGCTAAATTTTCTTTACTAATTAGAGCACTTATGGGTTGATATTTGCTACTGTACATGATAAGGATATGTATTTTGTTTGTATACATCTAAGTCTATTTCTCTAAAGAGAAGTTCCAGCTCTTCATTTCCACATGCACGCGCAGCAGCCGAAGGCTCATCTTTCATTGAGAACATCTTCGAGTCTTTAACCTTTACTGTTATTTGACTCTCCCCAATTAATATGCCCAGTCATACATTAGAAATATGTTAAAACTTGAATTAAATGTCTGAGATGAAAGCTTATAATACCACATCATTTTCTGGCAAAGACTTTAATTAATTGAAGTATGAAAATATGAAATGCCTATAAGCATTTTCTATACTATTAAAAGTCTTTTCCTCTTACAAATTAGTAGGAAGTATAGTTTGAGATCGTGACAATAGTTGTAAGTGCCTCGATTCAAATACCCTCCAAATACAAAGTTAATCATATCCTTTAATTATTTAATCTATTTTCTTTAATATTGTAATATTAGATGTCAAGAAATATGGTAAATTTAAGGAAAAAAGGGAAAAGAAAGAAAGTTAAGCCAGTAATTGGAGTAATGTATATAGGTGACGTAAGTTGAGAAGTTCAGATGATAAATAAAGACAAATGAGGTGCAATCAAATCTTATTGAAAATACTAAAGGAGTTAAGTATGAATTACAGAGAGACATGCAGCATGACAATGAACTGCTTAATCAAGAAGGTGAGTGGTTATAGTATTCTAAATAAATGCAAGGCGATGAGAATATTTGCAAAGTGATCACCATATGAAATCACAAGATAGTAACATGACAATACTGCTTTTGTTTCTGACTTTCTCACTAACCTGAAAACCTGCAAGAACAGCAAACAGAGCTTACCTTGTTGCACAAGATTTAGCTGCAAAGAGAATTACTAGCCCAGTAAATTTGTAGGGTGATGGCTGAGGATTGGGAGACTGGGAGGCTGAGGGAAAAATCGAGTATTTCCTAGAGATACTTTTGTGCTTACTTTCATAAACCTTTCACAGTGAGGGAGCTGAAACTATGTAAGTTCTGTTGGGTGCGTAGCTACGTAAGGGTAAAAAATCAGCTCTATTCAAAGTTGATGTGATTTCCAATAAAGCATGATGGTTCTTAAGAACAGATATTCCTATTACAACTTGATCAGCGTGTCTTAGTTGAGTTGCGTGTTTGTTTTCAGGGATGTTCCTTTGGTGTTGGATAACCATTAGTGTGCTGCAACCTGTGGAAGACTATTTCTCCCACTCCCAGCATTCCTCTGATGCCTGCAGTTCTTTGTGTAGGTTGAAGCCTATTGCTCTTCCCCTCATATGTTTTAGCATGTCTATTGTGTTGTTGTTCAATTCTTGTTTAGGCAGTCATGCTGGTGAGACTCTATGAGTGTAGCTTCCAACATTCTTAGAAGATACAATCTCACAGCAAATTCCCAGACTGTCTGGCTCTTACAATCTTTTCACCCCTCTTCTGCAATACTCCTTAAGCCTTAGTTGGAGGAGTTTTGTTGTGGATATATCCATTGAGACTGAGCTTAGCAACTCCGCGTTTTATTGGAAGTTGTTTTCTATAATAGCCTTCATCTGTTGCAAAGAGAATTGTCCTTGATGGAGAGTGAGAACTAAACTTAAGTGTGAGTGTAATGGCAAATATTTAGACTGTAGCTAGGGATTACACTGGTTTAGTAAAGTGGTGGTTCTCTTCCAAGATCTATGACATCACTATCTCTGGGTAGGTGCCTGGGTTATAGTATCAGACATGATTTCTCTCTTGTTGAGTAGGTCTACAGAACTGATGGTTTATGCCTAGGTATGCATGCCGCTACTGGGTTATCATGCCATGTTGGTTGTTCTGGTTCATAACCATCATAGGTGGGCATGACTGTTCATTGCTTCCCTCCTTTGGACCTTGCATGGTGCAAACTGGCTTACAGGGAGGAGGTATTCAAGTCAGTTCCAGATCAGGAGGCTCTGGACCCTGTGTCTCAATTAAATGGCATCTTCAACTTAGTAAAGACTTAACATCTACTTCTTGGGGGGCAAACAAGGCCAATAGCAATAATCTGTAATGTTTGGGGAGTCTTTGGACATCCATGACCAACAACTCAAAAGATGACTTTCTCATGTCTGGTGGTAAGGTTTTTGTAATAGGGTCTTTGGCGTTGGAGGGAGCATTATCAGCTCAGATGAGAAATTTTCATTTAAACTGTATATGTATGTATATTTATGCACAGAATTACCTGTATTACAAGGGCTTTTTTTTTAAGGTAAATAGGTAGTAGTATGATTCCATATGACATTTGCTGACATCTTTACTGTTATCTTACTTCTCCTTCTTCCGTATTTAACTCTCTCCTCTACCTAGTCAAACTCCTTCACCTTTTCCCATTTCCCCAATCAGATCAATTGTACTCTGTTATTCTCCTCTCTATTGCACCCCCCACCTCCCACCCCAGGCAATGGTCCTTTTTTGATTTCCTGGTTTCTGTAGTTACACCAGGATATGTCCTCACATCTGAAGTTTTGAGCAATGTTTGTTTTTCTAGCCCTAAGTTATGTCACACAACATGATCTTTTCTAGTTACATTCATTTTCCTGAAAATTTCATGATTTCATTTTTCTTTCTTTTATTAAAAGTAGATTCTTTTCTCATATAATAGATCCTGATTATAGTTCCCCTTTCTTTTTTTTTTTTTTTTTTTTTTTTTTTTTGGTTTTTCGAGACAGGGTTTCTCTGTGTAGCTCTGGCTGTCCTGGAACTCACTTGGTAGCCCAGGCTGGCCTCGAACTCACAGAGATCTGCCTGGCTCTGCCCCCCGAGTGCTGGAATTAAAGGCGTGCGCCACCACCGCCCGGCCTAGTTCCCCTTTCTTTATAGCTTAATTGTATCACATAGTGTGTACAAATCACATTTTCACTATCTATTTATCAGTGGAAAAACAGTTAGGTTGCTTGGGTCTCCTGTCTATTATAAATTGAGCATCAGTGAACATGACTGAGAAGCATTTACGCATGCCACAACAAGTAATGAAAAAA
>CABHPQ010147672.1:0-20240 GCA_902168405.1 Peromyscus aztecus
CAGAAACTTCCAGTACACACTACAGTGTCATTTAGGATTGAGCTCATGCAGTAGGTTAGAGCTGGACATGGACTCATTCCATGTAACTGTAACTTTGTACGGTTTGATCAACACCTTCCCCCCGACATCAGCCCCTAGGAACAGCATCCTACTTTCTACTTTTACAAAATTCACCTTTGTTAGATTCACTTGCAAATGTCTCTTAGGGTCTAGCTTATTCACTTAACATGGTGTCTTCAGGTCCATCTATGTTGTAGCAACACCCTTTCTTTCTAAGGTCTAGTGATATTATTTGTACCACAGCTGAATTATTACTCTGTCTGTTAATGGATACCTAGGTTAATCCAGTTTTCTCACTACATAGCGCAGGCTAGCTTAGAACTTGAACTACTCCTTTTGTATTCTGAGTGCTACTCACACGCTGGCTACTGTAAAAAAAAAAAAAAGTAGCTATATATAAGGAAGACCAGGCATCATAGAAGACAGATGTTTTTACTTCTGTGTATACCCCTAGAACTAGGATTTCTGGGTCATAGAGTAGTTTCACTTTTTTCTCTCTTTTTCTTTCTTTCTTTCTTTTTTTTTTTAAAGTAGTTCCATTCTCAAAATTTCAAGGAAACACTATCTCCTTTCTCCTCAATGGCTGCATTAATTTACATTCTCACCAAGAACAACCAAGTGTTCCTTTTCTTCCATACACTCTCCGACACTTGTGATCTCATATTTTTGATAAAAACCCATTGTAACAGAATCGATATGATGTCTCAGAGTAGTTTTATTTGCATTTTCCTGATGAGTGATTTTGAGCATTTTTTCCTTATACCTATTGTCTGTTTCTATGTCTTCTTTGGAAAAAAATATTTATTTGCTAATTTTGATCATTTATTAATCAGATTTTATTTTTGTTGAATTGTATGAGTTTCTTGTATGCTTGAGATATTAATTCCTGATCAAATAGATAGTTTGCAAATATTTTCTCTTAACCAATAGACAGTCTTTTCATTTTGTTGATTACTTTCTTTGCTGTGTATTTTAAATATTTTAAATTTTAAAAATCATTTTGAGGCAGAGTCTCATGAATCCAATGTGTCACATATCTCAAACTCTTCTTCCTCCTCCTCTTCCTCTCTCTCCATCTCCTTTCCCTCCCCCCCCCAATCTGCTAAGATAGACTTACATAAAGTAACTGTCAATTTTCTGCCACTGTTAAAAACATCTGAGAAAATCAGTCAGAGAGAAGAAAATCAAGTCATGGTTTAGAAGTTTCAGTCCATGGTTACTTGACCTTGTTACTCTGGGCCTGTGACAGCTCAGTCTATTATGATGACTGGGAGGGAGGAAGAGAGAGAGAGAGATTCTGAGATTCCAATATCACCCTCAAAGACATACTTCCCAATGACCAAACTTCCTCCTGCTAAGACCTGCCTCTGTAGCATGAATCTTAAAAGTTCTTATTAATAAAATCAAACCTCAGTCAGGTATTGGGGTGAACACTGGAAGATCAGAGAGACAGAACGAGCCACAGCTAACCTCACCTTTTTCCTCAGACTGGAAGCCTCTATGTCCTCATATCCGAATGACTCTCAGCTGAACTGCTGCTAGAAGCCTGAATGCTTAACCAGCCCAAATTCTCCTCCAGGCCAAATGCCTACCCAGACCAAATGCCTTGAGTTTCTTCACGCCTTATATACCTTTCTGCTCTCTACCACCACTCCCTGGGATTAAAGGCTGGTTTACTGGGATTAAAGGCGTGTGTCACCACGCCTGGCCGTTTCCAATGTGGCCTTGAACTCACAGAGATCCAGAGGGATTTCTGTCTCTGGAATGCTAGGATTAAAGGCGTATGCTACCACTGCCTATCCTCATGTTTAATATTGTGGCTGTTCTGTCTCTGACCCCAGATAAGTTTATTAAGGTACACAATATTTTGGGGAACACAATACCACCACATGCCTCTTAATGTGTTTATCACCCAACACAGGCTGTTTGCCAAGCCTTTCCCATGTGGGTCTTTGGGAACATTCTATATCCAAATTATAGTAGCCATTCCAAGGGCATGGAATCCAGTCACCTTAGCCATAGCCTACTGCTCAGGATCATTTTACAGGTTCCTCTGTGTTTCAGGTCATTGACCAATGGAGGTCACTTAGGGTGTGTCTGCTGTATAGGTCTGTTGCAACAATTCAATTCTGCACTCACAGTACAAAGACAACCATAGACAATACATCGAACAGACAGATGAGCACAGTTAAACTTGACCTTTACTTGCAGTAGTTGACTAAGAGCCATCTCTCACTAATGGACTCCAATTTGTCAACCCCGAAATTTTACAACACAGCATCACTGTTGATCTGAACCATGAGATTTTTGCAAGCGATTGGTCATGACCTTGTAACATCCACTTTATGATAAATTTTACAAATAAAATTTCCCCTGGAAACTATATTTTACTTGAGCAACTGATAGATTTTTCTCTCAGGAACTGTAGCTGGAAGTTTTCCTGTGTCCCGCCTGGCCTATGGTTGAGACAAATCTCTTACCCACAGTTCCACAGCCTTTTATAAAAAAATCACACAGAGGTTTAATATTATTTATAACTTCTCAGCCATTAGCTCAGGCTTATTATTGACTAGCTCTTACACTTAAATTAACCCAAAATTCTTATTTATGGGTTAATAAACCCATGTGGCTTGGTACTTTTTCTCAGTTCTGCCTTGTCATCTTGCTTCCTCTGTGTCTGACTGGCGACTCCTGACTCAGCCTTCCTCTTCCCAGAAATCTCCTCCTCTGCTTATCAGCCTATACTTCCTGCCTGGCTACTTGGCCAATCAGCATTTTATTTATCAACCAATCAGAGCAATACACATTCACAGAGTACAGAATGACATCCCACAGCAAGGAACACTGCAATTTTAAGTTACTGAGGGCTGCTGAGATGGTTCTGTGGGTAAAGGCATATGCTATCAAGCCTGATAACTTAAGTTTGATCCCTGGGACCCACATAGTGAAAGGAGAGAACTGATTCCCTCAAGTTGTCCTCTGACCTCTGCATGTGCATGCGCGCATGCATCATGCATCACACATACACACACACACACACACACACACACACACACACACACACACACACACTTATTTAAAAAGTTATTGAGGTAAAACAAACTGGCAGAACCTTGTTGCGTGTATACTTTTTTTGTTTGTTTTTTTGAGACAGGGTTTCTCTGTGTAGCCCTGGCTGTCCTAGATCTCACTCTGTAGACCAGGCTGGCCTCGAACTCACAGAGATCCGCCTGTCTCTGCCTCCCGAGTGCTGGGATTAAAGGCATGCACCACCACCTCCCAGCGCATGTATACTTTTTAATTTATTTGGGTTTTCTTCTTCACCTTGGCCAATGTCACTGAAGAAAAGCCATCCAGTGTTAAAGATGCCATAGTCTTTGTTTTCTGTATGTGCCTCTTGATTTTTTTACTTACTCACAGCTTAATTCATGGTTTCTTGCTACATCATGAGTGTCTGTTAATAATAAGAGAATGAATAAGACTGGGAAAAATGTTTGTTTGTGAATTTAGTTTGTGTGTATGGGTGTTTTGCATGCATGCATATCTGTGTGCCACATGCATGCCTGGTGCCCATGGAGGCCAGAAAAGGGCATTGGATTTCCTGGAACTGGACTTATAGATAACTCTGAGCTGCCATGTGGGTGGTGGGAATGGAACTTGGGTCCCCTGCAAGTGCAGACATTGCTCTTAAGTACTGGTCCATCTCCCAACCCCAGGAAAATGTTTTATAAAATAATAAAACATTGACCTTTGGTATGTGTGTGGTCATGGGATGTGAATAATTCCTATATTCAAATCAGAACAAATAATAATTCAGTAGGAAAACCTTCTAGTCCTCCCCTTACAGTTTTTAACTTGAGGAAGATGTTGAAAAGTTCAACCTTGGGGAACACTGCTGGTTTTTTCTTGTTGATTCTGAGTTAGGTCAAAGGAAAGGATTTGTATGATCTCATGGACATTGCACATTTCTTTGGGCTGCACCTGGGTGGGGCTGCAATGGGTAGGGACCATGGCTCAGTGCTTCTGTACCCATGAGATCACAGGCTGTCTCACAAGGGTACTATTGTGCCTGGTGCGTCTGTGGTGACTTCATTGCTGGGCTGTCTCCCTCCGAGCTTTCTTGTAGCCCAGGGAAGGCTGCTGTAGAATGGTTATTCAGTGAAGTCACCTAACCTGGCCACAATTGTCAGCCAGCTTTACTTGGAACACTCAGATCCCATTTCGGTCTTTTTGGGGCAGATTATGGCAGTGTTTACATGGCCAGTGGGTTGACTTTGTTAGCAGAGATGGTGGACCCTGGGTACCTGAATCTTCACTAGAGAGACCTAGCTCTTCTCCTTATCTTTTAATGATCTTTCCAAGACGACAAGGTCTTTGGCTGCTCTGCTCTGATCTCATCACGGATGCCCTAGAATGCTGAGATTTTCCATGAGGTCTGTGTGAACTGTAGATGCGTAAATGACCAAATGGTGCCTGAAGTGTCTATCACAGTGTTCAGCATGCACCAAAAATGAGCTAATTGAGGAAAACTTATACTACTCTAGTGTTCTTAGAATTCAAACTGTTCATACTATCTGACACATAGAGGCAGCACAACACGATATCAATGTTATTCTCTAGAGACAGACTGTGCTGCTCAATGCCTCTTATACCTGCTGTACCACATGTGAGCCTTCACACGTGACCTGACTTCTCTGTTTTCTGATGTATAAAATGAGGATAGTGGATATCTCTCAAGTTCCCACTTCCTCCCCTGGTTTGCCTTCCCTTTGGAGAAGGTAGCTGCTATGACATAAAAATGCATATTGGAGAGAAACTGAATCCTCAGCTGTGTGAGCATGCCCTCTTAGAATGAGCTCAGCTTTCTGGCGGCCACAGCCCTAGCTAGCCTCTGGCCTGCAGTCTCTTGAGAGACGCCGAGTCAGATTCACCCAGTTAATCCTGATTTCTTGATTTGTAGAAACTACTTGCAAATGTTTCCTGCTCAAAGCCCCCAAGTGCTGGGGCGATTTCTTAGGGCTGAAACAGGTAACTAATAGAGGCGTCTGTGTGCAAAACAAACTCAGCTCCTCCCAGCAGGGAGCATAAATCTTAGCAGAGTTGGGAGAATCAGCCAACCCCTTCTATGTGTGTGTGTGTGTGTAAGTAAGATGTGGAGTGTATGTGTGTGTGTGTGTGGGGGGAGTGGGGATCCATTATGACTCTAGTCAGAGAAGGCTTCATGAAGTCAGAGATACTGAAGTTACGTCTTGAAGATGTGCAAAGGTAGAGCAGGTAAAGGATGGGAAGGCTGTCTCAGGTGCAAGTGTGTGCAGAGGCCTGGTTGGGGTGAGGGAGCTTGGCAATGGGAAAGGGACCAGTTGACCCTGGTTTTGGGGCTGGTAAAGGAGTTTCGATTTTAAAGAATTTTAGGTAGAATTTTAGAACTATCGGCCTGATTATCACATGGAGAATAGACAGAGGAGGATCAGAAAAGGAAGAACCCAATTATTAATGTGCATTTATTTGTTCTATGTTGCTACTATATTATTACATTATTAAATATATACTGCTTTATTTTTTTTATTGTAGGAGTCACTCTGAATACATGAGAAACACTTTAAGTTGTGATGATCTTCTCATGATATTGTTCAAGCAGAAAGCTGAGACAGTGAACTTGAAATGCTGTGAGTCTTTAAACTGTCAGTGGTGGTTTGAGTGAGAATATCCCTAATAGGCTCAGTTATTTAAGTACTTGGTCCAAGTTGGTGGTGCTGTTTGAATAGATTTAAGAGCTGTGGCCTTGTTGGAGGAAGTATGCCACTGTGGAGATGGGCTTTGAGGTCTTATGTGCTCAAGCTAGGCCTAGTGTGGCAGTCTCTTTCCTGCTGCTTGTGGATCAAGATGTAGAACTATCAGCTCTTTCTCAAGCACCAGCCTGCATACTGCCATGCTTCCCACCATGACGATAATGGTCTGAACCTTTAAACTGTAAATGAACCATCACAATGAAATGTTGTCCTTTATAATAGTTTCTATTATCATGGTGTCTCTTCACAGCAAAAGAAACTCTTACTAAGACAGAGGCTAACTAATCATGCGCCTGGGATTGAGTCAGTGAGCAGTGTTCCTCCATGGTTTGTGCTTCAAGTGCCTGTCTCGTTTCCTGCCCTCAATACTGTCAGTGACAGACTCTGACCTGGAAACAGAAACAAACCCTTCCCCTGCCCCCAAGTTGCTTTTGGTCAGAGAGTTTTATTACAGCCACAGAAAGGAAACCAGTATCACAACAGCAACATCTGAAAACCTGACAGGTATCGGCTCAAATTCACGTAGCGCTCCCAGATGCAGGTTATGATCTTCCTTTTAAAGATTAGGGACTGGTGGTGGGTACGTGTTAGGACTTCCACAGGGGCTCCCTGTGTGTTAGGTGCTGAAGTCTTTGGGGAGAAGAAACTTAACTATTGCTAGGGCCCAGTAGGCTGTAGACATATGATATAATTCTATTGTCCAATCATTGATATGGATCAGAGGTTGGTGATTGACTGTGCTAGGTACTGTCCTTAGCACTGACCACGCATATCTCATGAGATACTGGTAAGATGTAGGTATGTTGAACTAAGTGAGGTCTGTAAAGGCACAGAGCCCATGTAAAAAGGCAACATTAAGGATCATCCAAGTGAAATAAAAGTTAATCCTAGATCCTTAGGACTCAAAGTTTGGTCTCTGGATGAGCCGTGTATAGCATTTGGAGGTTTGTTAGTGGGCTGGGGAGACGGCTTGATTGGCAAGTAGAAGGCTTGAGAACCCGAGCTTGATCCTCAGATCCATGGAAAAAGGCTGGTTTGAGGGCAATGCTTGTGATTGCAGCCCTGGGAGGCAGACAAGGGGAGCCCTGGCATTCACTGGCCAGCCAGCTGAATCCGCAAGCTGCAGGTCATGAGAGACACCCCCCCCCTCCCCCCGCTCAAAATAAGGCGGCAGCTTTTTAGAGTGCTAGAAATAGTCCCTTTTCAGAAACATCCAGATAGAATCTCCATTTCCACAGGTTCCAGTGAACCCCTCCCCCCATATTGACACCTGAGAAGCAAATGGAAGCTCGGAGTCACTCCTGTTCAAAAGCAAACACTCTGTAGTACCTGGAAGTACTTGGTGTTTGTAAACAGCATGAATAAATGTTCCCTCCATTCAGTGGGTGTCAGCCTGCTGCCACCAGTGTGTGGTTGCTGAAGAACAAGACAGGTAGGGACAACTAGGAAGGAAAGTATAGCTGCCCTCTGAAAGCTTTATTGTCTAACAACTCTGGGACTCCACAAAAAACCATAGCCAAAGGTTTACTTGCTCTTCAGCTTAAAGGCATTAAAGTATGCAAAGTGCGTGTGCCCATCAATCTCACCAAATGAGTCTGGCTGTTTACAGAGGTGAATTCCCAGGTGGAATTCCCAGAAGCTCCAAATTGGACATCAGCATATTTATGACCCATTTGGCATCGTTCTCGGGACCAAGACAGACCCGGGAGCCCCTCTACAGATGTCCTGGCAGTTACTTAATCTAGTTGACAATCAGCTCAGCACACAAAGAAGACAGAGGGATCACTCTGCTAGCAGCTCCCTGCCCTCCTGTCTTGAGAAGAATGTGGGCTGACAGCGACACAATTAAAAGGGGATTGATTTATTGAGCTGGAATGCTCTGACCCCCTAATCTCAGCATCTCTCTGCTTCATGCAATCACCATTTCCAAACAAGAGCCAGCCTACACAATCATCAGGGAGCCAAAGGCATTCTTCCTTTACTAAAGGTAGCTTCGCCCCAGGAGCCCATAAAGCAAAAACCACATAAAAGAAGTTACGTCCTGCATGAGGGCCTGGATAAGGATCTGGAATTCAGCAGGGAGGGACATCTAAACCCAGAAATCAGGCAGCAGGAATGAAAACTGTTAACCTTGGCTTAGAGGAGGGGGTGGGCGATGAAGGGGTTAAGAAGAAGTTGCGGGCAGAGAGCCTTCTTCCTGTCTTTTATGTGATGAAACTGTAAATTTTGGTTGGAAATCACGGGCTCATCAAGGCTTTGGAATGTTGATGGGGATGCTGGTGGGATTCCAGGGAGGAAAGAAGTCCCTGGATTTGAGATCAGTTCTCTCTTTGAACTATTTCGTCAAACTGATGAGCAAGTCTCACCCCACGCACACGCAGAATTGTTTCTACATGGGTTTGAGGGGGGCACCTAATAAATAGTCACCTCTCCTTCCTATCAGAGTCTGACCTCTGGTTGAGAAGTGAACAAAACAAAAAACACGGGTGATGGAGACCCAGACACACCTTGGCCTTTGATACTGGGATAAAGTGATGCTAGGAATCTTGACCGCTCTTTGTGGCTTGCTGGATTTCTTGGTTCACAGCTCCCAACCTACAAAGATGACTGACCCTCTCTTAGCGGGCCAGGAAAGGCCCGAGGAGATGTGCTGTGAGAAGGGGCAGTGAGACCAAGTCCTTGTAGGCAAACTAGCTATACCCAAGAGAAAGAGAAAGACACTGGGCACTGTTACAATTTCCTCTCCAAACTCATCAGAATAAAGCAATCACTTCCTGTTCTGGAGCACGCTGCAGCGAGTGAGGGGCAGGAAGAAAGCAGAAGCGACATGTGACCTCTCACACGCAGAGTGAATCGTGATTTAGGAAGAAGCACTTCCCATCTCCACACTGTTGTGAAAGTAGTGATAACAACAATAGCAGTGATGATAATGAATGAAAAAAGAAATAAAAAGGAAGCCAAGACTGCTCCTGGGTATGGTGGAGAAGGTAGAGTGTAGCCAGAGGCAGGGACTTCTGGGAGAATCAGTGGACTTGACCCTGTGCTGGGCCATGTGAGGAGAGGGGGGAGGGGAGAGCCAGGAGATAAAGAGGCCAGGACTCCGAAAGAAGGGCCGGTGTAGCCAGATGGCTGGATTACATAGAGAAGAGCCTAGGGGGGAAGGGCAGCCCAGCTCCCCAGCCATAGCCTATAACAGGTAGGGACTGAGGGGTGCTGGGAGAACCTGGTGGCCAGGCACCTCAGTTAGCTGTTTGTCCCAGGTTTGAGACCTAACAGATGAGGTCAAAGGTCACAGTTTCCTCAGGGTTTCTGTTCTGATTCTGGGCAGAATTCCAGACTTCATCATTCTTCACCACTCACTAAGGTCATTTTGTTATTATCTCTTTGCAGCAAACGAGAAAACGGAGACAGAGGGGTTGTGTCACTTGTCCAAGAAGACACAGCAGGAAGTAGACGACTGACTGTGCAAATCAGTGTCATCCATTCCAAAGCCTGAATTCCACAGTAGGACTGTTGAATGTATGAAGTAAGTGAGTGAATGAATGAATGAGGTAAGGGGGGGTGTTAGTGACTAGCATGGAGAAACTTGACTTCGGCAGAAACATGACCTCACCTATCCCTGAAAACGCTGTGTGTGTCTGTGTGCATGATGTGTGTGTGTTATATGTGTGTGTATGGTACGTGTATGTATGGGGTGTGTGTGCATGTGCGTGTGTGTGCGTGCGTGTGTGTGTGTGTGTGTGTGTGTGTGTGTGTGTGTTTCTGTGTGCACATTTGCGCATATGTAGGGGTCAGAGGTCAGTTTGGGGTGTTGTTCATCAAGAGCCACCTGTCCTGTTTTGGAGACAGTACTCTGGCTGGCAAGTGAGCCCCAGGGTGGGTGCCACTGGCTTTTTATGTGGTTCTGGGGATCAACCTCAGATCCTCATGCATGACAAGCACTCTGCCGACTGATGTGCTTCCCAGTCCTGAGGCCTTGTCCCTAGAATGTTCTGCCTAGGTCATGGCTGTTTCAAGAACACATCACGATGTGTCAGGGCAAGTCTCAGGCGCCCGCTTGCCCACCGGGACACAGCTGCTCCCTTTCCTGTTCTGAACCTGCATTCCAGGATTCTCAGAGGCCCAGAGGTTCTGGTTTGTCTAGCTCAGGTGACTAGCAAAGGGCTTCCACATCTCCCTTCCAGGCTAGAACTGGGCTCACCGTTTAAGAAGATGCAACCGTTAGGCTGTTCCGGTCCCCTCTCCTGAGGGCTTTCCTGGCCTCCTGGGCATCTGACTGCCACACACTTCACCATCCTTAGCACTGAGCTCTCGTAAAACACACCCCGAGACCTCCCCAGCTCTCTGCATCGTGTAAGTTGTTTTGAGTCTTTGGAACAGCCTGAATGTCATGACCATGACTTCTTGTTTGAGACAGGGTCTCTCACTGGCCTGGACTTTGTCAAGTGGATTGGACTGGCTGGCCAGCTAGCTTCAGGGATTCACTCTCTCTACTTTCCCAGTACTTATAAACATATGCTACCAGGTCTGGCTTTTTATTTTTGCAGTGGGTTCTGGGATGCGAATCAGGTCCTCACACTTGCAAAGCAAGTGTATACTGTTTGGGTCATCTCCCCAGGTCTCCACACCAAGAGTCTTTCTATTTTCTTAAGTTCCTCTAAGGAAGCCTGGGGAGGCTGCTGAGCCCCACAGGATCCCATACTTAGGCTGTGCCCTGCTTCCTGCTTAGGACTCACATGCTGCTTCTCTGGTGGGTTGTTTTCAACTAGAACAGTCCTTTCACTTTGAAGAATAGGTGCCACATCCACCCCTCAACTGTCCCTTGCAATCTGAGTCCTTGACAGATTGATAAAGGGCACAAGGGAGACTCCTATTTCAAAGTGGGATCACCTCCACGCACAGTCCTGGTGCATGGTTCCCCATGGAGATCATGTTTCCGTGTGATTTCTGCTGAACCCGCATCTTGGCTTAGTTTTTCCTTCCTTCCCTTTGCTGTTCTCTTGATCCTGTAGTAATCCAAACACACTCAAATCCTCGCCTCAGGCCCTGCTCTCCAGAAACCAGATCTAAAGTCAACTTCTGTGCCACACCGCCAAAGGCCTTGCCCCAGCAGTGCCCCAACCCAAATCTAGGCTCTTACCCCCTTCACAAGGAGAGATGATCACACACAGAGAACAGAGGAGAGACCACTGTACCATCGACTGGATCCAGTGCTGTGACGGTCTGGGTGACTTGCTGAGGTTCACTGGAGCTGTGACAGTTGAGGGGTGCGGGGCTGTGTCACTGTCTGTTGATAGGATCAAGATGGAGAGAATACCAAAGTGGGCTGGGTGAGTAAAGAAAGAAGGGCAACCTCGTCTGAGTGCAGTTGGGCTCAAGGTTCCAGAAAGACAAGTAGCTGAGTGGTCAAGAGGGATGTGTGGTGGGTCTAGTGAGTAAAGGAGCAAGAGGCGTGCAGAGGAGACCACCAGTGCTCCGTCCTGAGCTGCAGGCCTGTTGCTATGGCTTGACTGGGAAATGTCCCCCACAGGCTCATGTATTTGGACACCAGGTCCCCGGCTGGTGGTGCTGATTTAGGGGGCTATAGAATCACTGTGACATGAAGATGACAGCCCACCTCTGCTTCTAGTCACACTTTCTTTGCTTCCTGATCCTTCCAGAAGCACAAGGTGCCCTGCAAACTTCAACTACCGTGGAGCCCTGCTAGGCACCATGCCTTCCCTTCTGTGATGGACTGAATCCTTGGCACGGTGGATCAATCTAAATCCTTCTTCCCTCCAGCAGCTTCTGTCAGGTATTTGCTCATTGTGACTGAAAACAAAATTAGTCCACATACTTAGTGGGAAACCTGTGCCACCCATGTGCATCTCTCCTGCTTGGGGACAGGGTCCAGTAGATGAGAAGGGATTCAAAGAGATGTACTAAGGGGATGGAAGGCAAGGGGGAAGAGAATGTTCCCAGAGTCCTATGCTTTCCCTATCCACCTCTCTGCTTCATCTCTCCTCTTGGATGTGGAGTCCTTCATACTCTTCCTCACTAGGCAGTCTTAACTTTTCTCTCAATTTCTCTTCTACTTTCCCACGTGGCCCTATTTCTCGGTATCCATTCAAACAATAGTTAAGGGTCAAGTACCTGTGTAGACATGTCAAAATAGCTTCCTTAGTTGGTTATTAGGGCAAGACACACAGTAAAACATGAAAACAATAAATGGGACAGATTCAGCGCATACTCACTCAGCACATCTTTGTTTGTTTTGCTCTGAGTCCCATCCACCCTGACAGGTTGCAGGGCTCAGAAGGTAAAGATCCTAGCCTATACTCTGCTTACCCCAAGGATCCTGGCCCAGGATCTTCCCCACCACAGACATCAACACGCACTTGTTGATTCCTGGACAGAATGATTGTACTTGGATCACAGATTTCGGGTCTTTTGCCTTTGAACTTTGCCCATTGCACAATCCCACACACAGTGGTTCAGGTGTGCTGTCTGTTGGTGTGTGACCAGTGAATCTTGACTTGAGAGCCTTGCTTCCCTTTTGTGCAGACAGGAAGGTAGGGGTCTACATGATAGGGATGTGAGGACAGAATGACACACTCTGTGCTCCACAGCAGGAGAGGGATGGGTAGAGAATTCATTTAGTGTGAAGGGGACCTAAAGATACAAGGCCCAAAGTTTGGGCAATCTTTTTTCCCACATATCCCTTTTTTCATTTTTGTTTATTTTTAAGATTATATTTTAATTACAACATTTCTCTTTTCCCTTTTCTCCCTCCAAACTGTCTCATATACTCCCTACTCTCCTCCAAATTCATGGCCTCTTTTTTCATCAATTGTTATTGAGTGCATATATGAACTTGTATATAGAGATATATTCCTAAATATGACCTGTTGAGTCCATATAATGCATGTATGTATTCTCCTTGCATGCATGTTTTCAGGGCTGACCCTTTAACACCAGACAATCAGTTGGTGTGCTCCTCTTTGGAGAGGGTGATGTCTCCCACTGCCAGCCGCCCTCAGCCTGTGGCTCTTTGGGTGAAAACCTCATGGGCTTTCCCCATCCAGTTGGGCATGTTTGTTGGTGTCCTCCTTGACTGTTATTTATGGGTTTGAAGTCTTGGGTGTAAATCTTTAGGAGTCAGAAGAGGCAAATGGCAGCCTTCCCGCCACCCCTGCACCCAGCTCCATCATTTCCCTTCGTAAGCTGCTGTCGTCCTTGTGTCCTTATCCTTGTTGTACTGGACTTGGAGTCTTCATTTTCTGCTTTCTTCCATCCCAGTCCTTTGCTCAGAAGTCAAGCTGATGGCTAGTTTGAATTGTCAACTTGACACGGTCCAGAATCACATGAGCTTCTGAGAATGTCTATGGGCCGTGATCTCAATTATCTCATTGTTGTGGGAGGACCTGCCCACTGTGGGTGGGGCTATTCCCTCGGCTCAGAGTAGTAATGGACTGTATACTAATGGAAAAAGCCAACTAGTGAGTAGCATGCATGTATTGATTTATTGCTTTCTGGTCTTGACTGTGGATAATGATGTGACCAATTGCTTCAAGGTCCTGCTGCCTTGACTTCCATGACCTTGTGAGCCAAACAAACCCTTTCTTTCATAATTTGCTTATATCAGAGTATTTTATCAGAGCAAAAGGAAATGAAACTAAGACTCCAGGTCTCCCATGTTCCAGGGTTAATCTCCAATCTCCATTGTTTCCATCCTTGGCCTTTGTTCCCCTTCCGGTGCCAGACCCTCCCCCTGTGGTTCTGGTGAGGGGTGTACCATGCACGTTGTTGCCTCTGGCAGGGATTTCTCCTCCTTTCAGAGTAGCAGGCACACCCAGAGATCCAGTTTCCTCATGCAGTTAGGAGCCTGCTGGGCAACCCCTTCTCCTTTCACTTCCTCGTCCCTCATGGCTGCAGCCAGGTGTGCCCCTCATTGTTCCTCCAGGCTCTGCTCACGCTGTCTCTCAAGCAGGCCACATTTGCCCTGTCCTTCAAGGCCTGCTTCAGGAGCAGATCCTGACAGTATGACAGGCCAGGCGCTCACCCTGCCTCTGCACTTGGACCTCTCATTTTATAACTTCTTTGTGGCACTTACGTCCTGCTCTGTGCTCTAGAGACCTCGTGCTTTTGTGGACTCTGATGTGAGGATTCTTAACAGATGCAACTATGTGTCTAGAACATTCTTTCCTGAGTTCAGTGCTAGAGCCAGGAGGGCAGATTGAATAGAAAACTTGACATTACATAAAGGGATGACTGTGGTTTCCTGGGGACATGTGGAGGGGCAGGTGGTGAGGAGGGTGAATGCCATTATGTCCTGCACAATGTTGCCTCTTTCCAGAATTCTCCAGGCCTTTAGCAGTGATGCCATTCTGGATGCAAGGAACATTTCCATGCAACCAGGGAGGATTTGGGTCATGGGTATGGGCATTCAACTCAAGAGTGGGTGGGACACGGAACTGTGAAGACAAGAACTTGGTTTTGGGCTAATTAAATATCATTATTTCCCTCAATGGTTTGGTGGTTCTCAGGTGGCATGTGGGAAAACTTTCTTGTCCTATTTGGGCATGAGAACTAAAATTCCTCCACCTTTTTTCCCTTTAGTTCAATATCTGGTGCAATCAATTTCTGGTTTTCTGTGTGTATGTGTGTGTGTGTGTGTGTGTGTGTGTGTGTGTGTGTGTGTGTGTGTGTATACACATGTGTGTAGTGTGTATGGAGGGCAAAAGATGTCTTCTGGCACCAGACATTTTTTTAAAAAGCCAGTTTCTTTCTCTCTCTTTGGGACCAAGCAAACTAGCCTGGCTGTCCATCAAACCCCAGAGATTTGCCTGTCTCCAGCTCTTCAGTACTGGGATTAGAAGCATCTACCAACAGGGTCAAGCTTCTTAATGTGAGTTCTAGGAAAGCAGACTTGGGTTCTTGTGATGACAAGGCAAGCACTCCATTCCCTTTGAGATGCAGAAGACTCTCACTTGGGTCCCCCCTCCCGGAAGACAGTTGAGGTTGCCACTAGAGCACGATGCAGTTAGTTGCCTTTATGACTGTGTTATGCCTCAGGCAGCCACACCAAGCCCCCCCCCCTCCCCGCACAGGGGTTGTGTCTCTTCCTCCTTTTTGCTGATGGAAGAGTGAGGCTCAGATAAAATTACCTGCCCAAGTTCATGTTGCTAGTCCTGGAGAGGTGTGAAATTCAAACCCATGTTTCTTAATATCAACATTACAGTGGTAGCCACTGTGGTGCCATATCTCCAAGTAGACATTTGGTGATTGAATGGTATGGTAGTAACTATGGCCAGAGGTCTAGTGTCTAGGACAGATAGGAGAGCTTTTGGCATTGAAATGATTGTGGCTTATCCCTGGGGAAGTATGGCGCTGCACTGGAGCAGTCAGGTGACCTTGCCATGGCGCCCTAGAAAGGATAAGGCCTCATAGCAAAGCTGACTCCTGATGAAATCCCGCCAAAGCAGCCCCTCTGTCAGCAGCTCTGTCTTAGGTCATATTTTAAGTGCTGGCTGGGACACAAGGCTGTGGGATCATAGCTGAGCCATCTGACTTTAAAATATGTAAGGACCAACGTGGGAATTTTATCACGTTTCTGTCACCCAGGCATGAAGTCAGTTGGCCTTTGCATGACAGGAGCGTTTCACTTGTAATTAGCTGAGTGTTTTGATTTTTTTAAACTTTATTATTGTTTAAAAAAATGTTCTGCCTAGACTTCGGTGTGAGGCAAGCGCAGAGCCACCCCACAGCAGCAGAGGTGAGTCATAGCCATACAATCTGCAGGCTTGAGGGGGGACGGCGGGTGTCGGAGAAATGTAAATTATTGTGATTGTCTTGAAGGCGCACTCTGAGTTAATTATTGTGTCCTTGCCAGCTGCCTTGTGCCTTCATCAACACCGAGCCAGTAATGGTTCTTGGAGAGGGAAGAGAGACCTGGAAGCCCCATTGTCTTCTGAGGGAGTTTGGGACAAAATCCGCAGCAGCAGCTGGAACTCGTGCCGATCTCCTCTGACACTCTTGGTGTGAGCAGCCTCACATCATCTTTATTTTTCCAAGGCAAATAAACCTGGCTTTGTTCTCCACCTGCTGTGTCTGGCAGGAGACCCATATGTAGTGAGTGATATCCTCTTAGGGACGAAGGAGAAGGGGGCATTTCTCTCTTGGGAATGTAAGGAGTCCTTGGGATGGAGATAGTTCAGTGAAATCTAAGGGTAAGGGTAAGGCTTGGGCTGACAGTGGGAAATTCTTGCTCCTTGTCCACATGCACCAACTTGAAGGGGGCATCTCATTGCCTTGCACCCAGTCAGGGCCTCAGCAAAGGCAGCCACAGCCTGCTGCTGCCTGTTCATTCCCACAACTGTTTCCAGCCAGTGCTGAAGGTCTCCATGCTTTGAGACTTTCACACGGAGTCCCCATCTCAGGGAATCCCCATAAAGTGATTTCAGGCCAGTCAATCTCAGAGTGAGTCTCCTCTCAGGCGGGGCAGCTATCTCATCTCTTTAAGCCATGGGAGGCAGGCAAGGAGGGAAGGAGGGAGAGGGGAAGAAAAGAAGGAATAAAAATAAACTTAACCAAAACCAGAACCAAATGAGACCATCACCACCACCATCACCACCACCATCACCACCACCGCTAGCACCAACACCACCACCACCTGCACCACCACCCCCATCTCCACCACCAACAACTCCACCACCCCCACCACCATCAACCGTCTGCCACCACCTCCACCGCTACCTCCACCACCATCTTTACCACCACCAACTCTACCTCTACCTCCACTACCAGCACCAACACCACCAGCACCAGCACCACCACCCCAGCACCTCCACCCTGAAAACAAAGCAAAACAACTAGATGTCCACTTTGCTCCTTAGCTGTTTATTCAGAAAAAGAGTAAATGGATCTTTTTAGTTGATTGGGCCTCTTCTAGCTTCTTCTTGAACAAGGCCGAAGTTTCTTTCCCGGGTCCTCAGCACCTCAGCTGTGTGGTCCTGACAAAGCCACCTCAGCTTTCTGGAGCTCAGTCTCAAGCAGGATGTGATGTCTTCCCTGTTAGTGGGACAATCAAAAGGATTCAACGATTCAGCCACTCAGCACAAATCCAGGCCTGGCCTCTGTTCTCAGAGCATCAGTGTGGGTAGAAGGCTGAGCCTCATGAAGATGTCTGTAGCTTCACCAAGGTCGTGGTCACAGACATATTTTGTTTATCCCAGCATCCTCAGCAACAGGGACCCTTGTATGTACTTGAAATTATGTGGTTTCTCGAACAGTTGTGAAAGGTGGTGCTTAGGGAGGGGCTGAGAGTGCTGAGCTTCCCTTCTCAGGCAGACCGAGCGACCTTCATCATGAATCTCCACGGTGCTCTCATGTGCAGAGTCTGGGACAATGATGTCAGATGGGATTCTTGTCTAGCCTGGGCTACACAGTGAGTTCTGTGCTAGCCTGGGTTACCTACGTAGACCTCATCTCAACCCTCTCCTCCAATGAAACCCACTGTAGCTAGAAAAAGATAGCAATGCCCAGTGTGTTGTGGGATCGTTTGCTGGTGCTACAACAAGATGCCACAGAATAGATCATTTATAAAAAGAAAAAAGTTATTTCTTAGGGGTCTGAAGGCTAGAGAACCAGGACTGAGGGACCAGCATGTGATGAGCTCCTTCATGCCATGCACACTCTAACATGATGGGGGTGGTTTACATGGCAAGAGTTCATGGAAGAGAGGGGGCAGGAAAGGGTCCAGAGAAAACTGAGCAAGTCAAACTGGCTTCTAAAACCCATTGCTATGAGAACCTTCTCGACCTCCTGAGGAGCACACCTCTCTAAGCCACGTCACCCCACATCATTGCAATGGGAAGCCACTTCCAACATGTCTTCAAACCACAGTAATTCTCTTGGTATAGCTCTGTATATAATGTTACCAGAAAGGAAAATTTTGCATGTGTATATATGGGGGTGTGTGTGTGTGTGTGTGCGTGTGTGTGTGTGTGTGTGTGTGTGTGTGTGTGTGTGTGTGTGTGTGGTTGTGGGTGTACAAATACATGTTTACATATGTATAAGTGCTAATAAGTTCTATGAACAAAAAGAAACTTGGGAGGATAGGATTTATTTATTCTCCCAAGTCACAACCTATCAGTTAGGGAAATCAGGGCAGGAACTCAAGGTAGAACCTTGAACTAGAGAACACAACATGGAAGGATCTGCTAAGTGGCTTGTGTCCTTTGGCTTGCTCAGCCAGCTTTCACCTACAACCCAGACTCACCTGCCCGGGGATGGCACCACCACAGTAGGCTGAGCCCTCCTCCATCAATCAGCAATTAAGAAAAGGCCCCTGAAAACATGTTCACAGGCCGATGCTATGGAGGCAGTTCTTCAGTTGAGGTTCCCTCTCCCCAGGTGTCTCAAGCTGAAGCTCAGACATCACCCACTGTGAAGATTTTCATGGACTCTCCACCTTACTTAGTTCAAGCCCTTCTCTCTCCACTACGCCCACCTTTCCTTCTCTTCACTGATTGGCCCATGTATTCCCTCATCTCTTGCCCAAGTTGTTGACGCTCTCTCCTTGTATTCTAGATCAACAGTGTGTCTTCAAGTTTCTCACCTTCTTCAAATACTTCACACATAGTTTCTTATGAGATTGTCAACCCTGGGACTGGATTATTTATGGAGGTAGTGTTGATTTCTCAAGTCACATAAAGATCACATGACATAATGCTAATAAAAGTACTTTTGAAGTGCAAGATATACCAGTCCGTCCATCTGTCTTTCCATTGACACAAGGACGATTTGTGAAGTTTTGTCTGGGTGCTGGAGACACTGAGGGAGTCCAGGTGTCTGAAAGGAATCCAGGACCTAATGTGACTTACTGTAACAGATCATAGTAAACACCACAGTAACTGCACCTCACAGGCAGTGGCGGGACAAAGAAGTTAAGTCCACATTACTGTAAATAGAGAGATTTGAGCCAGCCAAGTGGCTTAGTATGTTAAGGCTTTTGTCCCCAGGCCGGATGATCTGAATTCAGTCTCCAGGACCCACATGGTAGGAGAGAACTGATTCTTCTAAGTTACCCTCCTATCTCTACACACATCCTAACAACAAGTCAATAAATGTCATAAATTATGCATAATAGATATAATAGGTATCGGCAGAGTAGGAGCAACATGTTTTGAGTGCTCTGGAGAAAATAGGCTCTCTGTTTGGAACAGACTCTAGAATGATATCAGTAACTGTCTGCATCTCTCTTGTGTCTCTAAAATCAGACCCACATTCGGGGTCCGCACCTTCTACACAGGGAGGTCACTGGAGTTCTTGAGGGATAGTTTCTTCTCACTTGTCAAATCTGTATGAGAAGCTTTCATGAGTTTGCCATAGAAACAGAAACAGATCATTTCTTCATAAAACAAGTGGTTACTGAACACCGTGTATGCTGGACACTGACTTGCTGTGATGTCCTGATGTCCTCTGGTACTCAGCCTTGGTAGCTGGCACCTGAAAGCTGTACAATATCTTCACTTCAGGCCTCCCCATGATTCCATTCCTTGACAACTTGCTTCAAAATTCTATTGTCTTAGGGTCTTTCAGAAAGAAACTACATGAGGGGCCTCTGGGAGTATGGGGATTGGGAGCAGAGTTTAGGTTCAGAGACATCAGGCTACACGAAGACAGCCTTATCTTTTTGGGTTGCAGCAACAAGATGGTGGCTGAAAGAACCAACAGTTGTTCCTCATAGTTCTGGAGCTGGCAGGTTCCATCTCAAGATGGCAGCACAGATGGCGTGTGGCGAGGCCTTCTTCTTTGGTTTGTAGATATTGCTTTCTCATCAAATCCTTACATGATGAAGAGACAGAGATCATCACTTCTTGTCTCTCTTACCATAAAAGGCATGAATGCCATGGTGAGGCTTCCCCCTCGTGATCTGGTCATCTCCCAAAGACCATACTTGCAAACATCATCATGCTCTGGGTTGGGCATTCAACCTAAGAATTTTCTTGATGTTTGTGAGGTACAGTTCGGTTCATAGAACGGAGAAACAGCATGGGCTAATTAACGATGCTGAGGCCAACACACAAACATCTCTTTGCTCTTTTCTGCCAAGGCCACTGGAAAGAAACCCGACTTTTTAATGATGTCTCTTTTTTGGGTCCAGATTTATTACAAATACACTTCCTTTGTTTCTTCTATGATCATGTCATCGAGTGGCCCAGAGATCCATGTCAACAGAGCAGCCTTTGGCTGGAAAGGGGCCCAGGATGTTTGGGCTTGTCATTAAGGACTCTAGTGGCGAAGAGAGTGGGGAGTAGGAAAGGGAGGTGCTGGCAAGCTTGCCAGAGGACCCTCATTAAACTCCGGGAGGGGTGGGGTTGAGCCATCCAAGCCTTGGGTCTGGCACGG
>CABHPQ010147675.1:0-48642 GCA_902168405.1 Peromyscus aztecus
CATACTTGGAGTAAAACTGACTAAGGCATTCAAAAGGCAGTAGCGGCATCTTTCAGGCACTACCATTGATGTGTTTTTGCCCATGGCTTGCTGTTGTAACCAATAAATGCTATTTGTTTACCTCCCAAAAAATACTGAGGTGAATTTCTCCAGACAAGTATTTAAACATATTTGTCCTCAACAATGCTAGAGAACTTCGCAAAAGGTGCTTTGCTGACTTGTTACACACACACCCCCAAAATGCAGCCTGGTAGAGATGCAGGATTTCACTAGATACGTAACTAGGGAGGGATTCTAAGCAGAAGGGAGGCCAACAGCTTTTACAAAAACTTCCTTTGTTTGCTCTGAGTTTTGTCTTCACTGTCTTAAGCCTGCATCTGCCAAATAGCACATGACCAAGGGTCACATTAGCATGGGTTAACAGTAGATCCCTTCTGCTTATTATTGTAAAACACTGTAAATTGGCATCATGTTCTTTTCAATTAAAAAGTTTAGTAAAAGCTAACGTTCTTTACTAATGTCCTCCACCATCGCCAGCCCCTGTGTTGAAAAATTGAAGATTCACTAGTTCAAAGTGCAAATATGTTTCACAATCCACTTATCAGAAATTCTTAAGAGGCAAGAATTCAAAAGAAAATAAAAAAGTAGATTGAAAAGCTGAATTAAGTGGACTTTACCCTGCAGAGTTTTGAAAGGTACTTTTCTGTGTGAGTCTGGAATGGAGCAGAACAAAGTCAATTACTGCCTGTAATTAAGAAGTGGATGCATTTAAACTGTAGAGAGCAGTAGCAGTCTTCTCCACACTGCCTAGGAACTCCAAAGATTACTGGGAAGACTGAGAGGAAGATGTGAGCAGGATGCCTCTGATAGGGTGATTCAGAGGAGCTGCATTCATGGATGTCCTTATTCTGGCTTCCCAGAGTGAATTTATAAGTCACTGATTATGTATGATTAATGCTGTAATATATTTAGACAAAGAAACTTTTAAAATACAGCTTGTGTTTGGCTACGTGAGCAGGAAAAAAGCCCATGCTGAACTCTGCAGTACCAAACCGGCAAAGGCAGTGCTGAAGTCTATTTGCCACAGATTGAATTTACTAGGGCAAAAACTGAGCTATGCTGGCTCTTTTGTTAACCTTCAGGATATAGTAAATCTAATTATATTTTTTCTTTTCCTTTTAAATATTTTTCCTTTTATATTTTTAATAATGTTTTATTTATACTGGTATAACGTATTATATACTATGTTGTACTTTGTGCTTGGGAAACTCATTTTTCTTTATGTATAATAACAAATTGTGATGTGTATAAAATATTAATAATCAAAATATTTACGTTTAGAATGAAGTTAAAAGTTGAGGACACTATGAGTTTTCTTGTGTTAGTTACAAGTTACCTCATGTTTTTAGATTTTAGCTTCTGAAGCAGTACTTTAGAAAGTAAATATTTGGGATTTTATGTAAGTAAGGAACATTGCAATGGCAATAAGATAATTAGAAAAATATCAGCCTGGCGTTCTTTTCATGGACACATGGCTATTTTGAACCATCCTAAATTTTATATGCCATTTTACTTCAAAAGAGGGAGAAAGAAAGAGTAATTGGCTCCAGTAATCTGTCAGATTTTAGGGTGTGTAATTAATCCTATTACTTTCCAATTTTTCCCCTTTTATAATTTGGCCACTTCTCTCTTTACTGAAGGAACCAGAATTGACATCGGAACTCATGCCACCTAAGAATGTGTGTGTGGCTGTCTTCAGCAGTATCACATCTCTCTAAGGGCTTCTGAAAATAAATAAGAAATATATATACTCACATGTGTGAAAACAAAAATTTCTTTAAAATCAACATCAGATATTTCTGGAACAAAGTATCAGTCTATATGAGTTCATATAGCACTGATAGTAAATCTGGAGAATACAGGCCATTTACTGTGTTAAACATTTTGTAGCATCCTAAGACATATTCATCTTATACCTACTTTGTGTTACAACTCTGACTTAAGTGAGTCAATATAACTGTAGAAATTATACTGACCAACAGTCTGAGTATATCTTCTCATAAGGAGAATTCCTCTCTGCACACATGCAGTTCTGATTACAATTCCCAGCATACATAAATGACAGCAAGGGATAGTTAAATATATAGATTCATATATCGATAGATTGATAAATATTAATATTTATTGTGCTACCAGTCATTTGTCATTGTGACTGATCCAAAAGTGTCAGAATCTTTAGACCAAATAGCCAACATAAGCACATGTATTAAATATTCAAACAATAACTATACTTGTTCACATTAATTGAAATTATATTCTATTTATACCTTGAAAAAATCCCAAGATAATTGTTGTTAAATGTTGCCATAAAAATTATTGAAACCTGCAGAATAAGCTGTCTGGGGTTAACCTTGTCACTACTGATAGAAATGTAAAGCTGCCCTGAAGTGTGATTTGTGGTTTTTCTGAACCTGCACCACCTTTCACCATCCACCCATTAAAGCATGTAAGAGTGAGAAGAGGTAACTGGCTCCTGACTGAGTTCCTTGAAATGCCAATCCTCTAAAGTTCTGAAGGCTGGCTTAATATGTGACAGTTGTTGAGAAATGTCTGTCCTCTTGTGACAAAAATAAAGCCAATAAGACAAAAGGAAAATCTTCACAGGTCAGATTGATAGCCTCATACAAAAAGCATGTCCACACCCACTCTAATCAAATTTTCCCCTAACAAGCCTTTCATGTGTGAAATCAAGAGTATTATTGCTTGCTGTGTTTCTATAGGGTCCTATCCTCTCTCATTTCTGAAGGGAAAGATCCACTATGATTAAAAAAAAATGGACAGCTAGGCTAAGCATTGCCAACTACTTAACAGCACTGAGAGTCTGGAAACTGATGTTGATTTGATACTTTCTAGCAAAGTTTCAAATATGCAAATGAAGCTGTATTCCAATAACTCCTTTAGTGAGGAAATTTGTCTTTTATGACTTTCCTGTAGAGCTTTACTATAGGAAGGCAGGAACAGCCAAAAGTTATTCATCTGAGTGACCTTTTGCAAAAGTCAGCATTAGTCTCTTTGGTAAATAATCTGTTTTAGAGCCCACCATAAAAGGAAATCAAATATAGAGATACTATTAGATTTGAAAAAAACAGACAGGAAAGAGTCAACAGCACAGAGTAAGTTCTGACACATGCAGTGCATTTCTGTTGGTTTTTAACTTACGTGTTCGCTGCCTGCACCTCTCAACTTCCTGTCTTCTTTCTCCTGAAGTCAGAGTAACACAGCTTTAGCCCTGCTCTGAGTTAATCTTTCTATTTCTAAAACAATCATGTATTTGTTATGACATGAAAAGCACAGTTTACAGAGAGAAGTTCAAAATGACAGCAGTCCCCTTAGTTCCCAGAAAGACAATTACTGGAATACAAGGAAATATGTCCGTGTGATAAACTTGTCCTTGAAAAGGCCTTTTTCATGTAAGAAATCTATCTAACATAGTGCTCTTACCTGTCAATTTTTCCTCTCAGATCACAACAGCATCAGGAAATGAGTTCCTTCTCCAGTCAGATATTGACTTCATCATATTGGATTGGTTCCATGCTATCAAAAATGCAATTGACAGATTGGTATGTATTTGTTTGGGCTGTTACATTTATTAATTAAAATGTAGTCATTTAAATCTTACTCTTCAGGCATACAACATTCACACATCTAAATGGATCCTACAGCTGAGAGATATTAGCTATTTTAAGCTTAATAAAGAACACTAGGAACCTTTCTTGCAGACAGGCTTTGTGAGGTAAATGTCATTTAATTTCTCTCCTTCAAAACTGCAGTGTTCTTTTTCTAGAATAGCATGGGCATTCATTTACTGGAGGTTGTAAAAAGCATATAAGCACTTCAAAACTACTGCAGTTTTACATTTTCCATTTATGTAGTCTCTAATATATATTCTGGAAAGTAAATATCTATGCATTTATGACCTTACTTACTGTTATAATATCACAAATAAAAATCACTTATACTTGTTTTTATTATTTTCTACCTAAGCTAGAATGTTTGTCTCATGAATGTTAGATACCTAGAACTTCAGAAAACTGGCTTAATAACACATCCAGAGTATGTGTTTTAAAGGCTCAAATTATTTAAAGCTGTTTCTTATTGACTTAATTTCACCCCCTAATATTTATAAAATTATATGGAAAAATATTTTTGAGAGCTTTTAATATCCTAAAAAGTAGGATAATATATTTAAAATCTTTCATTATATCCGTATAAGATCAAACTTTACAAATTAAAATAGTCTTCTCATACTGTCAACAGAGTCCCCATATAACGACAGCAAACACATGGATTATTAACTTTAAATATGGAGTGTAGGGCCAGAAAATCTGAATTTGAACACAGATCCTATTGACTAGCTGTATGGTTTGGGAAAGGTGGGTTCTTTTCTTTCTGTCTGTTTCCTCAGTATTAATAATGTTGCTAAATGTGGGCCCTGCAGAATTCCTGAGAGGATTAACTGAGTTATGTGTAGTTCTTTGAATAATTCAAAGCATTTAGTGAGCACTATTTAGATGTATGCATCAGTGTAAGCATTGTGCTTACCATAGAGGCCATTATCACAAAATAATTAACTTATTCCAAAGTCCAGTTAAATTCGCATCAAGATAAAACACAAAGCAGTTTGGTGAATCCTCTCTTCCTAAGTCAAAGTATTCAAGTTACTGCTTTATTTCTAGCCAAAGAATCCAAGTTGCCCGTCCCTGGAGTTGTTCAGTTTCCAGAGATCCTCCAGTACTGAACTGCTGAGTCACTGCCACAGTCACAGGAAAGAAGAGAAACCAGAGAACAGGAAGTCTTTCAGTGAGTGTTTTCTCTGACTTGCTTCTTCTACCTCTGTCTAAATGCAGTGCTTATGAAATACTAATGTATTAAGACAAGATCTGAGCCAAAGCCAGACTGCTTTGCAAGGTTTGTAGCCATTTCTTACCTAGGGATCATATGCTGGAGGGCAGTCTGGGCTTTCTGCTCACATCATTGTTGGTAATGTCTTTTTAGAAAATAATTGTTCCAAGGTCATGGTCTCTGCTTACAGCAAACCTCTGAATCTCTGAGTAATAACCATGGAGTTCGGATTGGTGATTGATTTTGAGAGTGGGAAATGTCAAGCATCTGGCATGCTGACCATTTGATTTCCATACATTAAAGACACAAGTGACCACCACAGTTGGCCCCACTAAGCCAATAGCCTATGCAACTATCCATCCACACTTCCAAAACACCAGGAAGATTTAAAATGTATATCCCAGAGTTGACAGGAAATATAATGTCTGCATGAGGTGATTAGTGAAGTTACATACATTTGGAAGTTCTACTTCCAAAACAATTGAATTTGGAGTGAGAACAACTTATACCACTTACATTATGGTCTTCAAAAAACTTAATTCTTTTTTTAACCATCCTGCTTCTTTCTCAACAAAAGATTATTAGAACAGGTTACATTTATCTCACCAAGTTAAATGGAGTCCTAGACTTCTGAAAGCACATGTAGATATATTTCGTGTCAGAGAAACCAATTCCTCAGTTGTAAAAACTATAGCATCTTCCTGAACCTTCTATCTAGTTATTTTTAGCCATTTTTCTCTGTCTAGAGGTATACGTAGTTGGATCCTAGCTTTTGAAACTTAAGAACAAGTCAGTAAGTTGAAACACTTCAATACATGTAGTGTAAATAAAAATGTGTAATAAATGTCATTTTACACATATGTCATTAGGAAAGTATGTGTATGTGCGGCAACATGTCTTTCAAAGCTGAATTAATTATTAGGATCTACAGTTCTCAACGATACGGAAGTTGAGTAGAGATGACTTTTTGAAAGAAAGACATTGTTTGAAGACCTATGTCATACTTTTCTACAACTACCCGAGGCTAATTCAGCCAGCCATTTGTGTAATGCTGCAGTTGAAGAAGGCTGTTGCTGTCTATGTCTACAGGGTACATGGGGTATTGATGGAGACTCAGCAATGTCTTTTAAAAGATTTTATTTAGAGTTAATTTCATTTCAATAATGTTTTCCTTTAATTCTTGAGTTTCCCCCTTTCATTTCCCATGGCATAAGGTATGAGGTAAGATTACAGCATTAGAATTCAGTTGTGAGTACATGTTTAACGTTAATTATGTAAATATTTTGTAGTAAACACACAAGGGTTTGTGACGCAGTGATTAGAGGATCTGAAATCAGAGATTTAATTACAGCTGTGAAAGAGAGCTTGACTTACTTCAAAACCCTGAAGCAATGGGAAAAATTTCACAACAACATGTTTGAGAAACTGAGGCTAACATGTACTGTATTGAACATTAATTACATTAAAAGTTTAGAATGTTTCTTAGAAAAAATTCTATGAGAAGAATACTCTGTCTTTCTTTGTATTTTCTCCCCATTGGCAAAGACAATTATTTATTTAGTATGAGAGCAAAGTCATTCTTGTCTAAAGATAAGGGGAGAGGCAGGTATTTATTCAAGTCCTTAATTATGCAATGACTTTTAAGTTAAAACAGCACTAGTACAACACAGCATTTTAATACAGTACTGTAATAAGATAGTACTGTACCCCGATGCTGTTCCAAGTACTTATCTTATACCAACTCATCAATCCAAAGAAACTATTACCATTTTTAATCCCATATTTTAAATATGTTAGCCAAGGCATATAGAATGGTGGTAATGTGTGTAAGACAGTTAAGATACACAAGTCAAACTCAAGTAATCTGCTTTCATAACCTGCTCTTGAACAAATGAACATTAATTTGTTTCAAACTTGAACTCGGGTGGACATTTGCTTAACAGTGAAAATAAAATCTGTATAAGCAGTTAATTTAAATCAAGACACCAATACTTTTAGATTAATTTTACTACTAAAGTAAAAAAGTCCATTTAGTCTTTAATGCTAATCATAATTTTCAAAAATATTTCTTGTCTTTATCTTCTTGGTTACGTATAGTTGTAAGACTTCTTTCAAAGTAGGACACAGTTAATCACTGTTTAAACTAAGTTACATCTTATCTTAAGCGTATATTCATTTTCACTTGAAAGGCATAATGATTGACCTATCCACAACATATTAAATTAGACCATGGGTTTGAAATCACTGCTAGCATATTTTATATTTGATTTATTTAAAACTTCTTTTTCAAGTATGAATTCCCCTGTGTGGAACCATTCTGAACTAGGTCTTACACTGGAACACCCAAAGTTTAGGTTTCTGAAATCATACATTATGTTTTAAGTCACTGTCTGGAGATTAAATAATTATGTGGACTCACATTCACAGTAACTTCTTCCTTATTAGTAGTCCAAGCACAAACTGTATTGTCTGTGTGCTGCCTTTGGCTTCCTGTGCCCTTGATGTTCCCACGAGTTTTGTCGCCAAGATTGTAAGCAGATAAAGCCAGAATTACTTTTTTTAAAAGGCATGTGAACATCATTAGCAGCTAACAGGTGGTCATCTCTTTGTCCAGTTTTTCCGATTAACATGGGAAAAATATGTTCTCCCAAATGAGTGAATTCAGAAAGTTGAGTTAAAATATACTTTCCTTTCAAAAATATGATTCCAACCTGCCAACACTATCAAGTACTAATCGGATATTTTAAGATATCAGTTGAGTCTAACAGACAAGAAGCCAGAAAATTCAATGAGAGGGCCAAATCTCTGTGAGAAATTCAGGACAGCAGCCTGGGAGGAGAGCAGGAGATCAGCTCCCTAGGGAAGGCTGCTATGGAAAGTGAAGAGTCAGTCAGACACAGTGCTCACAGATTTCTCCAAGGAGAGAGAGAGAGTCTCTCCCACTGATGGAGAGAGGAAAGGCCCAAATATAATCATGGCATCAGATTACTTGGGAGAGCTTTTTTAACTTTTCCAAGTGTTCCTTTCCAGATCTATAAAAATGGGTCTGATAACATCCTTCTAGGATCATGTGAAAATTTGAAATTAGAGATGTAAATACTTAGTTCACAGCAGGCACTCAATAAATAGGAGCTCTTTTATTATCCTCTATGTCTCCAAGCAGATGGCACCAAGAAGGGTATGAGCCAAGGGTGGTGTCTGATGGAAGGCTGGAGCAGGGCACACATACTCTACATCCTTCTCCCTGAGGGTACAGGAAATACAGGAGATGAGCCAGAATTGGATACGGGAGTCATAGCTGAAAAAGTCTAAATATGAGCAGCTGGTCCTTCCCCTGGCACCTCACCAGGTGAAAATGGCAGCCAGGGCATTCTTGGGAGCAACACGTCAGGACCCAGTAGAAGGGAGCCAAGAGATGCCCTTGATTACTTAATGCCCAGAAGAGCATGTCATTAAGAAGTCCTGGTTAATGGAAAGCTTCAGCATCCAGCAAATACTTCAGACAAAGCTCTAGTTTATTCCCGTATTCACAGTCACTGAATATGAATGTTGCTTCTTAGCAAATACCACTAAAATGTACACAAAATTCTTGTATTCACTTGTCTTTGCCTTCAAATAAAGACAGACAGAAAGACAAACAGATAGAACATGTGGCCCTTCTGTAGTAATCTGTCTCATGACTATAAAATTGCCAAGCTATAAAGTCTGCAAGTATAAATGTACAAACTCAAAATTAACATGTTTTAAAAGTCACATGGTAAAAGAACTAAAAGAAAATGCATTTCCCTTTGGGTTTTTTTAATAATATAAAAATACATTTTGGCAAAATCCTAAAAGTATTTCAATGCAGTCTTCTCAGTTTCATACACCTTAATGATGGCATGCCATAACAAGGTTACGGGAATGAAGACAGGGATAAATGTCTTGAATGAGATATTAATTCAATGCTGAAGGTTAAACACTGAAAATCTCTGTTGTGCTCTGGAGTAACCATTATCATACCGAGTGAAAACAAATTTGATAGACAAGCAGTGATATTTTGTAATTCTCTAAATAATCATACTTGTCATCAGCAATAGCTGAAAGTATGGTCTCATTGTAAACTGGTTGCTCAGATCTTGACCCATGTTCCTACACATATAGGAAATCATATATAAGGCACAAATCACATTGGACCTTCTGTAGCCATTTATAGGTAAGGAATGGTTCATTCTGAGTTTACCATACCCTTGGCCCCTAGAACTGGGACTTCCCAGTAGCATCATTTCCATACAGCTTGTTTCCTAGTCTCTCAGACCTACAACAATTCCAAAAAAGCAATGAGGATCTCAGAATGGTTCTAACTAACAACACCACAGAAGTGGCAGGAAAGTGATGTAGTACCTCTAAACCCGGATGAACAGTATGGGGCAGAGAAGACAAAGCCTGGAAAGGTTTTGCAGCATGTCGGGAAAGGAGTCTCCAGCAAGGCAAGATATGGATATAATGGTAGATTAAGTCTGCTGTCGTCCCAACAACTAACTTACTGGATCTAGGTGGTGAATATACAGTTTATAATGATACTATCTTTTTTCATCTTTTCTGTTTATATTTTAATGTTTTCCAAATAAACACTGACACACACAAAGTTAGAAATTAGGCATTTCTGTAATTCAATAAAAGAATATTCACATTTTAAAACTGTAATATGAAAACTTTTAAGGAAAGATCTAATTTTCTTCATGATTAATATTAAGACCTTTTAAATACAATCTTGATAACTCATTTTTTTCCTACTCTTCCCCCAAACCAGTATTTTTTTTATCCTTATGACCCTTATGGCCTTTCTGATAAATATATAATTAAGAAAACTTGTAATATGTTTGTTATTATCCCAAATTGAAAAGTCATACTATTTTCTCAGATAAACATGTAATTAGCAGTTATTTGAGACACACACTGAGAAGCCTGTCCTGGAGACTCATAAAAATACATATCGTAAAGGTTTTCTTATTATGAATTTTATATGAAACAGCATAACTCTGCCAATGCTTGAAAATAATAAGATGAATAAGCCATCTGCCAAGAAAGAAAAAAACAATATTAAACTTTTCAGAGATAAATCAAATCTAGTTACAAAGAAAAATAAAAGATCTTACCTGAAAAAAACTCATAATGTTTGCACAGATTACTGTGGGTTACCATGTCATTGGAAGATTGGAAGGACAAATCCTCTTAATAAAGTACTATGGTCATTCACCTTAGTTTTCTCCCCTAACCCTAACCCCCCCCCCAAAAAAAATAAAGAATGTCACTTGTGGCACCAGTTTTATTCAATAGCCCTTGAGGAAAATTATTGAACAAAAATATAAAAAAAATCAATAATTTCAGCTATTTAAAGACTATCTGTTAATTTGATCATATTCCATAGATTAAAGGAGCTCTTTGTTGAAAATAGTTCAGATGACTTATAAAATATACATTAAAATGTTATTGAGGCTAGTGTTTAAATTCAGAAAAGAAAAAAACATTAAAGATTAAATACATTCTTGATAACCAGGCATCTGAATACATTTATTCAAACACTGTTATTTACAAAGTTTCAGGATTGCACCAGGCACCTATGTGACCTTGCCTATTCTGCTATGTGTCTTCATGATAGCTAGCAGCAATCTCAACTTTCGTAGAACCCATAGATTGTAATTTCTTCAAAACATTTAGTTCCCTATGAATCATTAGATACTAGGACTTAGTTGTGAGCTGAGCAAAGCAAGTTCTGATGAATCTCTTCTTTCCCATCTAGGGGGCTGATCTTACCCTCTGACCTTTGGGCATCCAAGGCCATGCATCTTGAAGCATGAGCTGTTCTCAAGTCCCTGTAACCCTTTGGGTGTTCCGTCACTAGATCACCCCATCTACTTCTTGACCCTGGCAGTAACACTGTGACCATATTTCTCCTTAGATGAACTGCAGTTAATCAATTTCTGATTTCATTAGGTCAAGCGTCAACTTTTTTCCAATAGTAGGCCAAATCCAAAGGGCTCTTTGCTCTACTCTCCAGCAATATTTCCTAAATGTTAGTACACTGTTGTGATTATAAACAAAAGAAAATAATACTCTTTGAACTCCTCTAAAAGTTTTATCCTCTCTACTCCATGACAGAGAATAGGCACATGTTAATAGTTTATTATGAAGTTAAGCATAGGATAGTCACTCATTATTGTCAACTAAATTTAAAGTGCCCTTTCTAAGCATGATATTTGAAGCTTTCTTACATTCTCAGCTTTCTGTGTTGAGAAAACACTGTTTTGGATGCAAAAGATCATTTATTCTTTCTGTACTTTAGATTCATGTGGTCTACCCACTCACTTTGTCTCTAGACTACTTGTATTATGATTCCTCAAAAGCCTAAAAGAATGTAACTTTCTTTGTAAGGTATTTTTTGGATGTTGGAATGGGTTCCCCAATATGTTTGAAAAAGTACTCATTGTAAACATAGAATCTTCAGTGTGTTTTTAGAAAATAAGTTTGTTTCTTGTTACTCATAGTATATCCCCCATCCTTTAAGGAAAGTCAGGTACTAGTTCCACTAAACAATATAACATAAACCTAAAAACCACAAATATATTACTTGAAATTTATTTAAAAAATGTGATCTATAACATCAAGATTCTTTATTTTCTTAGAGAAATTGTTCATGGATATTTTGATTGTTTAAATAATAACTAAAGGCAACATCCCTACTCTTTAACTCTCTTGCTGAAAATAGATGTATCCTATTTGTACACAAAATTGATTGGCTTGAAACTACAGACAAAATGTGAGATGTCATGACTATAAGTAAATATAAGACCAAGATTTTGCAGTGGATACTAATCGTGGTGTCACACACCTATAATCCTAGCACTCAAGAGACACATGCTAGAGGATCAGAAGTTCCAGACCATTCTCTTTTACATATTATGTTCAAGGTCACTTTTAGAAAACAAAGAAGGAAACAGAAACAAAAGCATCCTTCTATCAGACATAGTATTTTCCAGAGTCCAAAACTGAGCTTGAAGAGTAAAAACAGTTTCTTCTCCTCTACCTACTTCCTGTATTGCTTTTTAAATGTTTCCACTCAAACTAGTACAATGGGAAGACATAATGCCACTGTACCTTTTTAAACAGTTCTTCATTGTCTGTGCCTTCTTCTCAAGGTGTACCCACTCCCCAAGTCTGGGACTCTCAATTTGTTTTCCAGGGAAATGATCTAATGACCCTGATCCACAGCTTAGCTTGCTGACATCACCTCAAGTCTACTTCCCCCACTCCAACTGAGACTTCCCTTAGTCTCAGCTCAGGCCACATCTCTCAATATTCTATTTTAACATTCTATTGTGTCTTAAAGAATGGTGATGGTTCATACCCATTCTTGAGGATTTTTTATGTGCACTGATTTTAAATTTTTAACATTATATTTGAGTCAGTAAAATATAATTGTATTTCCAATGTAGGAAAGGTAATAGTTTCGACAATTTTTGCAAACTAGAAGATAATTCTCTCGAGCCTATTTATAGAAATCCAACTAAAATGACGAGTTGCAGAAATTCTCATCCTCATCACATTTTTTAAAAGTTAGATGGAATTATATAAGAAATATGGTTGTAAGAGTTAGAAGTTTTGAGTACTTTTGTTTTGTTTTGATTTGGTTTGGTTTGGTTTGATAGGTGAGAAAGGAGTTTATTTGACTTACATTTCCAGGTCATAGTCCATTACTGAAGGCAGTCAGGACAGGGACTCAAGCAGGAACTTTTAACAGAAACTGTGGAGTAACACTACTTACTAGTTCACTCTTTGGCTCATGTTTAGCTAGCTTTCTTATACATTCGAAGATTACCTGCCCAGGGAATGGCGCATACAACATGGGCTGGAACCTTTATCAATTAACAATAAAGATGCTAAAAGACTTGCCTATGAATCAGTTGGATTTGGGCAGCATTTCAATTAAGACTCCCTTCTCAATGGACTCTAGGGTGTGTCAAATTGATGATTAAGGCTAACTGGGACAGATGCTAACTAATACACTGGCTTTTCAACTTTATATACTTGAGTACCATTCTTAACCCAAAATACACAACTATATGATTTAGATACATTTTTTAAATGTCCTAAAATTGAATTGCTACATAAATAAAATAGATATTTCAATATAATTATTAAATAACACAAAGGAAAATATGGATATGATGGAAATATATGCACTAGATGTAAGAGTAATGTAAAATCATGGTTTAAGTCTATCTAAGGTATTTGTAAATTTTATATTGTTATATAAATACTTGATACAATGATTTCTATGAGTGAATTTTGAGTAAAGTATTCCTAATTTTGTCTACTATAAATCTACCAGTTTCTATATTTAGAGCCCAGAACAGAAATGTACTTATTTAACTCATTTTCATTAGTTCTTTTTTTAAATTTTTTTTCTTTGAGACAGGGTTTCTCTATGTAGATCATTAGTTCTTTGATAATTTCATACAGTGTATTTTGATCCACTTCCATATATTCTTGAATTTATGGTTTTCACTAGATGATGGCTAACCCACCTGGGTCTTCACTTTGAAGGAAAACATGCTCTTTTTCTCCCAATGTCTCTCAGCTGCCAAAGGCTGTTGAAGTAGGGTGGGACTTGGTGTTTGCTTCCCCATCCATGCTGGCATTCAGTCTGGCCCACCTGAGCTCGTGGAGGTCTTGAGCATGCCCTCTCAGCTGCTGTGAGCTCATGTGAGCCCCTGCCCTCCTGTGTCCAGAAGACACTGTTTCCTTGTAGACATCCACCACCTTTGGCTCTTACGCTCTTTTTTCTTCTTCCTCCACAGTTATCACTAAGCCTTCAGAGGAGGTTGTTTAATATAGATATCTGGTTTAGGGTTGAATACTCCAGGGTCTTTATTCTCTGCACCTTGACTAGTCTCTGTGTTAATTGCCATATACTGCACAAAGAAGCTTTTTTGATGATAGTTGACACATACAACAATCTATAGGTACTAATGATAAATCATTAAGAGTCATTTTAGTGTCATGTCCATTTAAAAGAGTAATAACTGTAAGTTCTCTGCCGGGGCTTGTAACGTGTCTAAACACAGTTTCTTAGTCCTGATAACAGTGCCAGGTATGGGTTTCAACTTATGGAAGGGGCCTTAACTCCAACAAGAATATGGTTGGTTACTCACATGATATTCACGTCACTATTGTACATGAGCTGGCGTGTGTTGCAAAGCCAGTCATTACTGTACAATTCACAGCTGGTTAAGATTAGTGATTCTATTTTTCCCCTGGTAACATCCATAACATCTTTTAGTACTATGAAGGCTATCCAGTGCGTCTAAAGCTTCCAGGTCAGTACCAGCTTGGTTTCTTAATGGGTGTGGTGCCTTCAGCAACAGGATCTTGCTATCATGTTCTAGAGAATAACCAAGAGCACTGGAAATAACCTGTTTGGAGGGTCTATGGGCCTTCTTGCCAACAACTCCCAAAGAGGTAACCTGTTCTTGGCACTACATTTAGTATTTGTTATCCTCTAGTGTCTAGTAGAGGTACTGTTGCCCTACTATAGAGTAATTCCATTTAAAATCTTTTCATAAATATTTATGTATAAATTTTAGGAAGATTCTACAGTGGGAGGTTTCCATATAATTTTTGAAATGTCTTCAGTGTTAGTTATCTTTCTATATATTTTGCTATAAGTGCAGAATAAACAAATGCATGATCTGTCCAAGATATACTTCAATCATTCAGTTGAGTTGGGATATCACATTTACTTTTATTTTCTGTTTCCTTAAGGGATTTGGTGTGCCACAGGGAATAATGTCCTTCAAATATATTTGCTTTTATTATCTTATAAGGAGTAAAGTGAAAGTCTCTAAATGTCTTATTTCATGAAAGTCAAGTCTGTTGACCAACTATCAAACATGCCTGGATACCCACCATGTGCCCTGATGGGTGAGATAATCCTAACTGACCAAGGAATTTGTTTACTTAATCCTGAATTACCCTGAGCCACTAGATTGTGAGTTCCTAAGGGAAGTACAGCATGACCTTCTGAAGCTTACTTCTTTCCATCCTAGTTGTTTAGAAAGCAATCTGAAGCACTGGTATGTTCATGTTAACAACAAAGTGAATAAGTAAATAACCAAGCAAATGAGGGTAGAGTCCCAAAGAAAGTACCAAATTGTTGTTCACACAGTAAAGGGAAAGGTTGAAGGATAGAGCACTCTCTTCTTGAATGGTGAAGTACTTTGGGTCCTTCTAGAAGTTGTTCCGGAAAAATAGGTTTTGTATTTAGAGAACAAACATTTGAATGGCATCCTGCACATAAAAGTAGTAACTGGGAGGTTGTCATAAAACGGAAAACAAAGTATCCTCAAATTTAATGCTACTGTGAAACTGTGGGAGCCTTTCAAATGTAGAAGAAAGAATGATAGGGAAATAATATGAATATGTATTAGAATAGGAATCAGAGAGCCAGAGAACAGGGTTAGGGGTAGAGATTTCTGAACCTACAGGGTGTAAACATTGGGGAAACAACAACTGTAAATCCGCTTGGCAAGCGAAAATGAACTATTTGGCATGGTGGCCTTTGTACTGAAAGCCATAGGAGTGTAACAAAGTGCTACAATGTAGGCAAAAGAAACACACAGGAACTAACTGGTCTGGTTTCTTAAAGTAACCATTTCTATAGCAAGGAAACAATGAAAGATCAGAGGTAAGAAAATGCTGCAGCAGACCAAGTAACAGATGCTGCCGGCCCAAGCGAGCAGTGGGAACAGAAACAGACTCCAACGATTTCTGAGAAGGTGGCAGGTTTTCCTGAAACATATTGGAAGGATTCTTGACAGTTCCAAAAATTCTATTTCTTCAGTGTCTTCAAAAATATAAGATGGAAAGTTCAGCAGAGTTTGTATATAACCACTGGTGTTCAGAACTTACAGTCTTGCTACACAAAATGTGGTCAAGGGACCAGTGACAGTCATGTCCCGGGAGCTTGGTAACAGGAAAGACTGTATTCCCAAGGCCCAACCCAAACACACTGAGCAGAGACTGCATTTCTTTAAAAATCATTATTTTATGGTTTATTTATATGTATTGCATGTGCCTGTGGGTATCCTAGAAAGCCAGACAAGGACATCAGATCTCATGGAGCTGATTTTTCAGGTAGTTGTGAGTCACCTGAAATGGGTGCTGTGAACTGAACTCTAGTCCACTGGAAAAGCCAAAAACTCAGTCATCTACCAGCCCCAGGAGACTACATTTTAATAGGCAAGCTATATACATATTAAAGTCTGATAAATACTTTATCACATTAAAAAAAAAACTTCCCTAAATCAGTTTGCAAAAGGCCAGAGCCTGAGCACTTTGGAGCATTGCCTAAATGCATCTATCCTGCATAGAGTTGAGTTGGCCAATTCCTGACAATGCGTGGCTTGAGATGGTAAATACTCATTTCATCTCATAGATTTCTATAGAATCAAGGGCTACTCTTCTTGTGCACATTTGCTTGCACTGCAGCCATCATCATTACCCTGAACACTGAAATGGCAGGACAAAGGACAGCAGCAATAACACAAACATGACTCTAAAATTAAACTAAACTCATCAAAATAAACAGATAATAAACCAGTCATATCTGCAAGTCCATGAAATATTCCATTAATTTTCTGGAATTCCACATGCAGAGTAGATTTGAAATTCTGTTTATCCTTCACCTTCCACACAAGTCCTGTTCCGAGAATATAAATTCCCACAAGTATCCTCTCTGGTAGTTAATTCACTTCTCCAAGGGCAAGAATAATGATATTTGAATCTTTAGGTGACTTAATTTTTGTGTTAGTTCTTGAGTACTGTAATTCACTTCCCATCAACCTTTCAGGTTAGATATCTTAATCTAGATGATTCACTGCTCAGCTGCTGTATTACTACCTAGAGCTAGCTTATTAGCATTTCGGTGGTGCCTGCCAAAACAACCAAGGCCCAACAAGCTATACTTAAGTTAAGTTGTTTGGAAAAGGTGCAAAGAAAACAAAAATAGGCTCACATTTGAGTTCCCATAAACAGAGTGGGCAAACTTAGAATGAGGTCTGTTTAAGCTTTCCAGTAGCATATGATTTCATCTCTAGGAAAAACCGATAGTGATTATTTCTGAGATAAAACATCACCTCATGTTTGTAAATCTAGGAAGTAAAGACCAAAATGGACAAATGATAAATATCTTCTCAATGAATTTTACTAAAAAGTTGTTCCTAAATATCAAGTCTCTTAAAATGTCACTTTGTGCGATGAGAAGACAGGCTGTACCGTCTGGATATCTTCACTTTTTTAGCTTCATACTTCAGGACAGCTTACACAGGAATACTTAACATTCTTTTTTTCTAGTAAGTGCCTGAATTTGTTGTTGCTATCCCGTGCCGTATTTTTAAATTGAGCGTAGCTGATTTCCATGGAAAGATTTGGCTGAGAACCTAAAGAATTTTGTTTAACTCATTTTTACTGGGCAAAATCCAGAATGTTAGTCAAGAAGCATTGATCACTCGTGAGTGAAAACATTAAAAATTTCTTTACCTTCCATAATGGTAGGTTATTAAGGTATTTTAAGAAGTGAATTCACATAATAATCTTTCTTATTGTAAAGTCAATAACATTTTTATTTAAAGGACTTATTTAAAGGATTCCTTTGCTGTCTATCCAGGTGACTAGGATTCAAGGTTTCTGAAAATGACCCTTTCTCAGAGAAAGGTGTTTACTCCTGATGTGATATCAGCCTTGTATTCTTTTCTCTCTCCTTGAATTGAAGACACATAGTCATGACAACTTCAGTGTTCTCCACCAGAGGACTTCTGGCAATTTCTTCAAACAATTTACTTGAGGAACCATTTTAAGATAGGCCACTCACTGGATGGTGCTCCACATCTCTGAAGAGTTGTACTCACGTCCATCGCTAACACACTCAGAATTCTAACCTGTGTGCAGGATATACCAGTGCTCCATTGAAACAAGCATTCATTCACAGGTATCCTCAGCTCCAACCTCATATTCTAGACAAGATTCATTATCAACACCATCATCCCTTGTGCTGTCATATACTTTTTCTTCTATACATCAAAACTCATACTAAACAATGAAATCTGGGTTGCAAAAAATGATTTATTTTTGTACCTGTCTAATGGGTCTTTGTTCACTATTTGAACAAACACACACCCAAATTCTATCCTATAACAATCTTTGTGATGATAGAAAAGTCATCATTTTCATGTATTTTCCAAGAAGCCATTAAAGTGCCCCTGGGAGAACATGCTGGAATCCTGGGGTGTCTGTGTTCTCCTGGTGTGTATGTAACTTTCCAAATAGAAAGGAAAATGTTCTCTCCCTCCAAACTTTCACAAGCTGACCTTCTAGCTACAGTAGTTTTCATTGCTTAACAGTTATATTTTTAGTATGATAAGCAGAGAATTAGTCACTTATTAAACTCAAACTTTATAGAAAATTAAAGCACAAATGTACTGTTTATACCGCAGTTAGCAATAGTAATTTGTGACAATGTAAGGCAAATCCATTCAGGGGAAAAATTAAACCAAATTACTTCTCTAAATTATTGTTGCTTTCCTCCTTCCTTGTCTTGTAACTACTTCTCATCTTTGACTTTGAAACCCATCAGTTTAAACTTGGTTCTTATTCCAGTGAGCTAATCCCCTTTCATAAATCATGCTCAAGCGCCGAGGTAATTTGCACATCGTTTAAAGAGTATTTGCTTTGAAATCTTCACCTCAAGCCCTCTTGTATATCCTTTCTCTCTAAAGATTTGTAGTATTTGTTTTGTTCTCTGAGGTATAAAAGACCTGGATAAACTTTATTCCTGTTGTTTCAAGATTAGTTAACTAAAATGCATATTAATTCAGCAGGGATGGGAATAAATCTCAGTAAAGATGATCACGCGTGAGCCCCTGGGAATAGCAAAGTACAAAACCGTCAGTCTCCAAATCTCCTTGGACTTGCTCAAAGGAGTATTGGGGGATTTAAATTTCTAGAATATGTCTACAAATGTAATTTCTTTGTTGTGGAGAACAGGAGCTATACTGATTATTTCTCCCCAGAAAATTGATTCTAATTTATATTTGAACAAAAATTAAGCTGTCTACAAAGTAGTTCTTCAAGAAGACAGAAAGAAAGTACAACAGGAAAGATACATTCAATACTAAACATCATATACCTGATATATTATCAATTTTATTTATTTATTATTAATATTTATTTATTATTATATATTTTTTACTTTCTTCTTTCAAATCATAAAATGAAGCTTAGCAGCAGAGCACCCACTTCTTTTTCTCTACAAACAGGTAAAATTGGACAGACTTCACAAAATCAAAAGAAGTCACATTATAGATACAGTTCAATGTTATTTTTGCATTTATAAACTCATATTTTACTATTTCCTAGTAAACTCATCAAATAATACTGATACCTGTGACACTGATTTTTATGAGACTGTTAAGATTTTCCCCTTATAGTTTTTTTGACAGAAAATGACCAGAAACTCCTGGAACTTAAGTGTTTGTCTAGAAATGACTGAGTGCAGTAGACGGTAAGGCGTCACTCATATGGAGTCACAGCCACCAACTGTCTTGTTCCACTTTTCTTTTTCACAAGTGCAGGAATAGACATTCCCCCAGTCCTCAGGGTGCCAAACTTTGCACCATTAGGAAAATCTACAAGTAGCTTGATTTATCTTCCTCACTCAGTTAGCTAAGACCCATCTAAGTAAAACTCAGCAGGAACGAACTTGACTCGTTAAACTTTTTTAAATTGGGAGATGCAACAATTACAACTTTCCTGCTCTGCTCCTTGAGTTTCCATTGGAAGTAAAGTCCCTAGTGAAAAATATTTAGATGAGATCCCAAATTATAGGTGCATGGCTGATGATGCTGACTCTTGAGTTTTCATTATGCACAGAGGGTTGTCTGCTGTTTGCAATTAATCCAGGCACAATCCTTTTGGTACTTTGGGAGGAATGTGGAAGACAGAGCCATTTTATAAGTTGTAAACTCCTAAATTACCCTAAATTAGAGACACTATTAATCGGACACTTAAAGATAGGGTCTGCCTATTGTGTAGGCTCATCTTCCCCTGATGGAGAAATCAATTAAATATTTAGGATGTGGAATACCTTCCAGGTTGGATAATGCATTTCATTTAAATCATGGTCCTCCAATCCAAAACATTCAAAGGGATCTTAACGGATGGAAGCACATTACTGTCTCTTGGATTGGGTGCATTAACACTTTAAAAATGAATGTGCTTCCCACAATTTCCTATTAGTTCCACCAGCTGCCTGTTGATGTGCCAAATAAACAGTTTAAAGATAAGTATGTAAAAGATGCATGTGTAACATGCTGTGTGATGAGGTGCACCCTTATAGGAATAGGCTACAATGATGTTCCTGTCAAATTTATTTTTCTCAATGCCCTAGCAACTCTAAATGAGTGGGTTCATTTGATCATGTAGCAATGAGGGAGAAATATACAAGTGAAACAGTTAGAACCTTCACAAAGTTTCTATTTATAATTGTTCTATATAAGTCTAATTGTTTATCATGTCTTCCTATAATTTATCTTAATAAATAAGTAAGTGTAATAAGTGACTACTGTGAGAAAATTCTGGGACAATAAAGTAGAATTTGAGACAAGCTTAAGCATTTTCATTGAACAACTGTGTAACATGAATAGAATCCTTTGATTCCCGTTCTTGGATTACCGCAATGTCTCACTGTGAAAAGTACTGTAAGAACAAAGTTGTCATGTCTTCCACAGCAGAAAGACACTGTATAGACATAGTTTGAAATGCTTACCAGCCCTAGGCAATAAACCAAGTATAAAAGAAATCTCTCTTTTAGTCCTCTCCACTATTATATGAGGTACGATTATTACCTCCCTTTTACTTCTTAGGTATAACGAAGACACTAAAGTGTCATTTACGTTTGCAAAGTCATACCAAGGAAGCCAAAGTATGAATAGGAAACCAAGCCATCTAGCATCACATCCTAGGGCTACCACCTTGTTCCATGGTACTGCTGACAATGGGGGTGAGGCTGAGGGAGCAAGAGTTTACCACCTCTCCCAGCTTTAATTCAGCCTCTCAATCTCAGTCTCTGTTTTGCAGTTTTTAAAATGTCAGTAATAGTGCCTACCTCACAGGGTTTTTGGAAGCATAAATTTGGTTAAATAATTTATAGGAGGGCATGATGCAATAAATGTTAGTAATAGCATTAATACAAGCATGATGGATTCTCCTTTATATTTTGGAAAATATTCACAATTTGGTTAACAAAACATTACCATGAAGATAAATGATTAAAATCTCCATAAATTACTATACTTTTAAAGATGACCTTGGGATTTTGGAGGCGAAGTTTATTGAGTGCCTTAATAAAGGCTATACTTCTTGGTATGTGTTGTATATCTACCCTCACTCAATTTCCATCTACAAAGTCTTGATTCCCAATCAACAATGCATCAACATAAATATATCATGTTACTATACTAAGTTAAAACAAATTTAGCCAATCCCCCCCCAAAAAAAGACTGTGAAGAAGAGATCACATTCTTTGTTTCTAGAGCAAAGCTCTTCATGACAAATCTGATAGAATGAATCCATCTTTGCACATGCCATGTTTCGGGGGAGAGCAGAAAACCCGGTTTCCTAACATAATTAAGTAACTTGGATTACCATATTTTGGGTGCTAAGCTTCAGAAATAAAATAGAATTACAAGGAAACTGCAAGAATTTAACTGAAAAGGGAATTATTTATTAGCATTTTGATGAGACATAAATAAAGGGAAGCAAGTTGATCTTTTCAAAGTAAGGTAGAAAGAATGTTTCAGTAGGCTTCCTATGTAATCACTGTCATTGGGAAGCTCAAGGACTCTTATTTGCTAGTAATTGATTCCTACTCTTCATTCTGAAGTATAGAAGACAACTGGTGCTTTAAGGGATTGTCTAGAAAGGAACTAGTCTTCAGTTTTTCACAATTGAGCTAAGTGTGCAGTAAATCAGGGTAGAATCACACAGAGATACCATTACTTTGCAATATTTGGAAAGCTATGCAGGTAACATATGAATCCAATATTTAAATCAACCAGCAATGTGAATTACTTGGCTGGGAAGGGACTCTGACTAGAATTCTGCTAGTGTCTACTTAGTTTTGCTTGCTATGTACACATTTTAAGGCTAATTACTTGGTATTGGATAACCAATTAGGGGGGTCATCCCTGGAGAAGACTTATTCTCCCTTTCTCAGTAGTCACTAATTGCCACTCTTCATATAAGGGTATATACCCATGTGATTTCCCTTACTCACACTGGCAGGTCAGTTGGTGCTGTCATTGTTTAGGGAACCTTACTGTTAAGATTCTATGGGTACAGCTTCCTTGTCCTATATAGAAGACACAGTCTTGTAGCAGAGTTCCTGGTCGTCTGGCTCTTATAATTATTCACCCTTTCTTCCATGACGTCTGATGTTCCCTGAGCCTTCGATGCAGGCTTGTGTGTAGGTACATAGATATGGGCTTGGTACCCCATGTTCAGTTGTTCTCCCCATGATTGCTGAGGATACTATGCATCCCAGATACAAGTCACCTTCCTGAGGACTAGCTTTCATATTGGAAGGTGTTGTGTAAGCTTCCAAAAGAGAAAAACAATCAATAATCCTACCCAGCTATGATACCTGTAAGCCACAACAATGATCAGCATAACAAGACAGCCCAAGAAAGTGCAATAGTGGCAGGCATATACTGGTGATAAGCAACAACTCTCTACTTTAGACCTCAGGGCCACTCAACAGGAAGGTATTCATGCCTGGCACTGGAAGCCTAGGTAACCAGTCCTAGAGAGGCTATGGGACCTAGAGGAAACCCATTACTACCACTTCCCCAAAGCAATATACTCTTGAATTGTGTTTTAAATACATATTCTCATTCCGGCAGATAAGTGTAGCTCTGAACCTTCATCAAAGAAAATTCTTTTTTGGGAGACAGAGACCATTACAGAAAACCACAACTGGTTAGCTTATATAATTTTAAAGAATAAAATGGCAGAAATATAACCAGTATAGTGACAAATTAATTAGACAAAGCAGGAAATGTTAAAGATTATTACAAATTAATTATTTTTGAATTTTTCCATTGTCTTAACATGTTAAAATAAGTTTGGAAGAAATATGATACAAAAAAGCAAAGTGATAGGCAAAATAAATCTCAAAAAAAGTAAAAGAATTTTCTTCCTACATGACGAACAATTTTGACCAAGTTTTTTTTTTTTCGATTAATTGAGCGATTGATCAGTGTCTGATCAATCGATCAATTGCCTTTGACCAAGTTTTATTTGTTACCAATGCTAAATAAAATATAAATAGAATATGTGCTGTGAGTATTTTGAAATACATGGTCTATATCTTCATTCTATTATTCAAACAGTATACTAAATTCACTCTTATTTTAGAAAAAGGAATTCATATAGTTACTTTTTGGGTCTAGAATAAAGAGTTTACTTCAGAATACACACTGACCTTTAGCCTTTCTACATTTATTTCTTTTCTTTTGTCTTTTAGTTTTGTTCTTTATTATATATAATTAATCATATAGTTGAATGACTTTATATGTGTGTTTTGAAAAAAGATATGCCATATATATAGCACATAAAAATAAAGTTTCAAGGCCATATTGGCAGATGGAAAAGGCACAAATGTCAGGAAAAGTTGATTAAGAAATAAATATATAATAACAAAATTAAACTTTACCATTTATTGATTTAACAGATGGTAAGTAAAACAGTAAAAACAAAAAAATTAAAACAAAATTTGAGTTTTGAAATTAGTAAGATAATTTTGCGTACTTGATTAGAAATTTGCTACTTGCTACTTTTATTTTTAGAAAACTCTCACCTTTCAGCTCACAAATAATTAAAATGCCTCATTTAACAAATTCTATTCTGAAATTTGAATATGAATAAATATTTTTACCAGAATGTAAAATTTACTCTTAGATTAGCAAAAGAATAAAAATTTATTTTCCATGTATTTTGTATTGTTAATAAATTTGCATTATTACCATTTATATCCTTAATATAAAAATCTGTGTTTTATTTTTAAATATCCCACAAGATTCAAAATAAGGAATGATCAACTATATTAAAGTAAAAATATTTTAATCCTAGATACAAAAGTTGAATAGAATGTAGTAAAGCTTAAAAATAACAAAAAGTTAAATAAAATACTTCAGGTAACTTACCCATTAAAATAACGTTCCTTTCCATTATTTTTCTTTTACCAGAAACTAATAAAATGAATATGTGTATAACACTATGCAACTAAAGAAATATTCAGAGGCACATGCATTGCATGTTAAATTTTAATATGAAAAAGAACGTAAAATAATGCTGCACTTAAATACATAGTTTACATTTTAAAATTTAGTTTTATTTTTTTAATGTGATGGATGTTTTGCCTGCATGTGTTTCTGTGCACCACATGCTGGCCTGGTGCCCATGGGGGCCACGAGAGGAGGTCAGCACCCTGGGAAGTGCAGCTACAGACAGCTGGAGGCCACCATGTGGGTGCTAGGGCCTCTGAAAGAGCAGTAGTAGGGAGCCTTACATGCTGACTCAGCTCTCCAGCCCTGCAAAAGGTATCTTTAGATGTCTAAATAGAATTAAGAAAACTGAAGCTCTGAAGCAAGAATGATAAAATTAAGAAAAACATTCAAGTAAAAGTATTACTGAATTGAGAGATACGTCTTTGAAAAATAAATAATCTTATGAAGAATTCATCTACATATATGTGACAGTTAGCTTAATCCTCTTGTGGGATTCCTAACAGTGGGAACAGGGGCTGTCTCTGACTCTTTTAATGGCTTTTGGGAACATATCCTCATATTGGGTCACCTTGCCCAGCCTTAAAACATGGGGAGGTGCTTAGTCTTACTGCAACTTGATATGTCATGTTTTGTTGATACTCATGAGAGACCTGGCCTTTCCTAAACAGACATGGAGGAGGAGTGGACTGGGAGATGAGAACAGAAGGGTGCAGGGGGCGGCTTGGGGAGGAGAGGAGGGAGTGGAAACTGCAACCAGGATGTAAAATAAATAGGTCAATTAAAAAAATTAAATTAAAACAACTCTGAAAAATCTAAGTTAAAAGAACATAAGCAGACCACGCAGTACAAACCAGATACAGAGGAGATCAAATTTCAACCAAACTACATCAAAGTTTTTTTTTTTTTAATAGTTTGAAAAATGACCAAAACAACTCAGAAAAGTTAGAATATCTGAATATGTGCCAAAATCTGCCTCAAAAACTTACAAAAAAATGTATTAGTGAGTGATGTCAGTCTTCTTAAGAACAGTTCATTTTATGCCATTTCAAAGCATGCAAATAACATGAGAAAAAAAAAAAACCTTCAAACATACAAAGAACTAAAATGCATAGCAACAGAGACCGCTGGCCACCACAGCAGTGCAGTGTCTTGAACACTGCAATGTGGGCAGAGAAGTCAAGTGTGACCAGAGCTTCAGTCCTGCTGTGCAAGTTCAAGGAAGAGAGTTCTACAGGGCAGTTCACTGACCTTTTGAATACTACAAACTGTTTGTCCAGGGAGCCACATGGAGTGGATGGGCTCCTATGGAAAGGCTAGTGATTGCAAGCCATGAGAAAGAGATCTGAACACTTTTCATGCCCTGGCAGTTGAAAATGCATCTCTCCGATCTGGAGGTAGTAGTTCTGGGTTTGGTCAGTCAAGGTCACCAAGATAGATATCAGGTAGATGAACAGTATCAGAGGGAGGAAATGTATTACTTTCTTCTTAATGACTTCCTCTGCTTTCTCTGTGCTTTGAAGTCGTGATGTAGTTCCTCTGCCATCTCAATAGCAACCGAGTTTGGTAAAAAGGAACCATCTTTGTACTAGCAGTGTATTATGTGCGTTAAGTCTGAGACAAGGAATGAATAGTAAAGATGGAGCCACCTGACCTCTTAGATGTTTACTGGTTAGGTTAGCACAATCTGTCTATCTATCTATCTATCTATCTATCTATCTATCTATCTATCTATCATCTATCTATCTATCTATCACCTATCTATCATCTATCATCTGTCTATCATCTATCATCTACCTACCTATCTATCATCAGTCTGTCTATCTATCTATCTATCTATCTATCATCTATCTATCTATCTATCTATCTATCTATCTATCTATCTATCTACCTATTTTCTTGGAAACAATTGCAGGAGAGCTGTGATTTTAGCACTCAAGGGAATCATTTCTAATTTTAAATAGCAGTGTACTGGTTTTCCAGATTGCTACTAACCTGGCTTAGAGAAGGCTGGAACAGTCCCAAAGACTGCTTCCTCGCTTGGGGAGAGGTATCAGGTGAAAACTTAAGACTTCAAGAAAGTCACAGTGAAAACTCTCGGAGAGGGTTCACAGTGAAGAGGAAGGTTACCGTGCTGTTGCCAGCTGTGGGGAAGACCCCCAAGTTCAAAATCTCACTTCTACAAGCATCCAGTCCATGTTCAAGAGTCAAGTTATTTATGTATTAGTTTGGCTGATAAAAATAAGTATCTTTCACAGTCTTCTTTGCTTCAGCATGACCCATTGTATGCTTGCCTATAATGAAAATTTTAACTATTTGCCAAACTGAAGGTACTAGTTAACTGTGCTTCTGAACTTTTCTGTATGTACAACTCCCTTTTGGGGTGTCTTTTTTTTGCACAGTAGTTTAAACACATAAGTACTAACAATTGCTGCCGTGGAAGCCCACCATTTGGACTGGGCTGCAAGAACTTGTGGTATGTAAAGCTGTTTGTAGTAAAGTGTGTCCTCTAGACTGGAATTGTCAGATCAACTCAATTCTGCAAGGAAAATCTTGTGATGTTTGAGCTTTTGTGATTGAAGTTTATCTTTAACAAAAAATTTACCTTATAGATTTTAACCCCTGGGAGGGGCCTACCAAAGATAAAGATGTCACCTATTCCCAGTGTGTTTTGCTGTTCTGTATGCCTGACTGACTGTAAGGAAAACAAACCATATGAGCAACTTCCTCTAAAACTTCCCTTCATGCAAGGAGTATTGGTCCTAAAGCCACACACACACACACAATGCACTGAGGACGGAAAGGTAAAGGAGGCTACACACAAGCAACTTCCTACTTTATTTTTAAAAAAGAAAAAAAAAACTGAGACAAAATTAGTAGTGATAACTAGGGCCCAAGAGAAAAGCAATGCCCATCTTAGTAAGAGACTGGGGAAATGAGTGGATGAATGGATGACCAGAGGAATGTTAGAGATGGTGTGCTGGCTAAAGGCATTTGGGAAGAAGGAACCTCAACTGAGCATGCCCTACCAGTTTTGTTCTGTAGACAGGCCTGTGAGGCATTTTCTTGATTGATGACTAATGTGGGAGGGCTCAGCTCACTGTGGGCAGTGCTAACCCTGGGTAAGTGCTCCTAAATTGCATAAGAAATGCAAACTGAGCACAGAATGAAGAGCAAGCAAGTAAGTAGTGTTCTTCCCTGACTTCTGCTCCAGTTCCTGGCTCCAGGTTCCTGCCTTGAGTTCCTCAGTGATAGAGTGTGACCTGAGAGTTATAAGATGAAATAAACTCCTTCCGCTCAGGTTGTTTCTAGTCATTGAATTTTATCACAATAGAAACTCTAACTGAGGCAGTTGGATGGAGGGATGGAGAGACAGATTGACTGATCAATAATATCAAAGAAGATTAATTTACACAGCTGTTCAGGCTCACTGAACACATCTGGAGACCACAGGATAGATAGTCAGAAAGGGGAGGTGGATGGCAAGCAAGAACCCCATAGACCACAGTTGAAGGTCAGCAACCGTCTGAATTTACCAGGCAGGACTTGCTGGAAGAATCTCTGAACCCACAGAAAGTCTAAGTCCTCAGAGAGCTCATCTGGCTGACCATAATATAATCTTTGCTGATTCATTTAAAGTCAGCTGATTAGAGACTTTTATTGTCCTTCACAGTCCCTTCACAGCATCACCGACATTAGTGTGTGATAGAATGACTAGGGTCTGTAGTTTAGCCTACCTAGGACAACACATTAAAAAGCCATCACAGCACAACCATTTGCCTAGTATCAGACAGCTGTCAAGTGGCTGAGCTAAAAACTGAGATCAGTCCTTCATGGCAAACCTATCAGACATTCATACGCTTCACTTTCCTCATCTTGAAGACATTTCCAATAGAAAAATTTTAACCACGTCTCACCCTCTTAAAAAATGATGGAAAGAATGGTCTCCAAGTGATTTAATGCCTGTAAATTTGATGGTTCTTTAATCGAGACTGTATGTAGTTTTGATTTGGAGGGCGAAGGGCTTATGACAGAGAATATCAGCCTGACTAGAACTTCCAGAGGTTTGGGGAAGCGGGCTATTTTCCTAGAAAAGCCTATGTTTACTCTTGCCAGGATAGACCAACCTACCTAATTCATCAAGTTGATATTTAAGAGAATCAAGGTCAATGATGATTTGATTATTCAATATTATTTATTTTGGTAGTAATTTGGGAGATATAATTTGATTGAAATAAAGAATAGAGTGAAATACAATGATGTTGTAGAATGTGGATGTCTAAATGTGAGCAAGAAGAACAAACCGCATTAAGGATTGATGACATTCAATAGCATACCCTAAAAGACAATTTTATGAGCAAGGCAAACAGTGCCTCAAAAAGCACACATAAATAAATAAACCAACTCAGTATATTGATGTCGTCTTGGAAAAAGTGTGCTTACTCCTGCCAGACAAGTTATTTATATTTCTAAATATAAATGACAAATTTCTATGACAATTTCTAGTCAAGACAACTTCTGTTCCAGTGGAAATGATGTCACCAAGCCTAGTTCTGCTTCTTTACTTGCTGATAGTCAAAACATCTCAAAACGTTTGTGTTGCGGGATGATGGCATATCCAGAGATTGCTATTATAGGCTGCACTTCCTAATGTGCCTTCGCGCCTCCTCACAGAGAGTCAGGGTACCAAAATCTACGGCTATCCTTAAGATTCCTACATCAACTCCAAGTTTTTGTTGGAAATGATTGCTTTACATCATGATAACCTTTTTCATGATAAAATATTTATCCTGACAGGCTTTTATTTTACACTTTAAATATTCTCTTGATGTGTTCTTTTAGGTATGTAAATTGTTTGACCCTGAATTTGAAACTGAGTGCCTTCCGCCTCCCTTTCCTTGGGGCTCATGGCTATTTTCCTTTCCTCACCCATATTTTCTCTCTTGTCTTTTCTTCTTCTCCTTCTTCTTCTTCTTCTTCTTCTTCTTCTTCTTCTTCTTCTTCTTCTTCTTCTTCTTCTTCTTCTTCTTCTTCTGTTGTTGTTTTAGTTTCCCTGATGGACTTTAAAATACACTTTACTGAAAAAACAAAATATCTAAGCTGAAAGGAGCAAGGAGAAAGGAAGGGGCAAGAAGAATAGGTGAATGGTGGTCCTTTTTACCTTGCTGTCTGCAGATGCCTCTCCTTCCTGAGATGACAGAATTCTGTCACATTTACAAAATGATCAGATCATACCAAAACAAAAAGAGGGATAATAAGATAAATTTGGGTAATAATTCCTGGGCTCTTGACTTTTAAGTGGAGCACATATGAATCAGTGACAGTATAGGCCATGTGAGCGGCATATGTATTTTCATGGCATGACTGCTGCTGTGCTTCCAAATCCCTGTTTGTACTTATTCAAGTAGAAAGGTAATACATTATATTTTCCCAGGTTAAAAATCAAAATTCTGATTTGTTACATATAGAAGAATATCACCCCCCCACACACACATACACACACACACACACACACACACACACACAAACACACACACAAACACACACACACACACACACACACACAAACACACACACATACACACACACACACACACACATAATGGGTGCATAATGTGTGATTGCACTTGTGCCATGGTGCATATGTGAAGGTCAAAAATCAATATGTAGGTAATTTGTTCTCTCCTTACACCATGTCAGTTCTGGGGATTGGACTCAGGTCCTTAGCTGGGTGGCAAGTACCCCTACCCACTGAGCCATCTTGCTAGTCCATAAAATGTTTAAAAATAGAATTTTCTTTTAAATGCTAATCAAATGACTCAATTACGTGTGTGTGTGTGTGTGTGTGTGTGTGTGTGTGTGTGTGTATAAATTTTGCCTCTTTTTTTGCTGTGACAATCAGTAAAGATGAACAGAAGACCACACTTCATTGTATCAGTGGTGGCAATATTCAGTTTGCTTTAATCCTCCACGTTTATGTAGGTCTGAGAGTTCTATAAGCTCAAATCCCCTCATTTCTACAGTTTCCATTGACAAAGAAGATAGAAGGCCTAGTGGCCTTCTGTGGCTAAGAACTTCAGATCTGTCTTAAAAACCTACCAGATTCCACAGGGTTTGTGAGTCAATAAACCAGGTCCTTAAAGAGTGATGATTTCACGTAGAAACCAAGCTCTTAATTCAATCCCTTTAATTCCAAATGTTTTGCCATTTTCTCTGTAGCTTGCCTTTGTCTCACTAGTGGGAGAGTGTGGGTAGGGGTGAGGCTTGGGCTCAGCAAATCCTCACACACTAGGAAGGCATTTTAGAACAGAAATTTTATTTTGATTGGCTATTGTGCTTTCAGTCTGTTACAGTTCCCTTCTTCCATATAGGAGGGTAAATTATTTGGGCCAAACAATACAATGTGGTTTGGAAACAATTGGCTTTTATGGGCACAGTCTTATTCTTTCCATCTCCATTTTTTTAATGTGAAAACCAAGCCAAATTTTTTTGTTTTGTTTTGTTTTTTCACCCAAAACTGTGCAATTTCCCAAAATTCATGGAAAAGACAGCTTGGGTTGTTTTTGTGTGTGTTCATGTGTGCATGTGTATGTATGTGTGTATGAGAGAGAGAGTGAGTGTGTATGTGTTTCAATTCTTGCTTATGAAGAAAAAGCGCTGGTTGTATAAATCCAGCATATTTATTTGGGCATGCATGCATGCTCCGTGTTTTGAGCATTGTGCATGACAGGCTTAGTCTTCCACTTTAACTCTTCAAGTCCTTGCATCCTGGTCAGATATGCAGATGTCAGGCATACTCCGGTACAAAGCAGGTAACTAAGAGAGCCACCGTTTGGCTATTCCATATTCTCTTCTGTGCTCACATTTGCAAATGGAAGTAATTTTCATCCTGCTGATACCCTAAAGGGGCTTATCTGTCCTAACTCTTTTACATATCCAAGAAGTTTCTTTGTCAGACTCGTATTCTCTGATGCCAGATGGTTGATGCTACCCTACAAGACCATATTTTGAGTAAGGAAGACCAGTTTAGTAGGTAGATGAGGCAACTGTTAGAATTGTTGCATTTCCAGAATCAGTAATGGCAAAATGTACTTCTCATCATGAATTCATTCGAAATACAAAAATGACTGAAATTGGTATGGTTTTCCTTTTACTCTAAGAATTGGGCACAGCTGCTCCCTTACAAGTATTAAGAAGGAAAGGGAAAGATACTAGCAGTTTTAATTTCTCATGTTTCTCAGATTCTCTTTTTACAGGGCTAAGTAGTACACAGCTCGATGGTCTGAAAATACCTACTCTTGCGGCATTCATCAACATGGTTTTTCTTCATAGTCTAACACAGGATAGGGAAAATTTCTAACCAAAGTACAGATCTAGGGAAAAGGTATCTGAAAACCTGAAATAAGGCCAGTCAGTTTTTGCAGTTGCCCTGTGGGGTGTGCTTCTTTGTTCCTGTGCTTGGTGTGACGACTCCATGCAGTGTCTAAAATAAGTGGAAGAAAATGTTAAACTTCTAACTATATATGTGGTGAATATTTTAAATACTTGTCAGGATTTCAAGTGTTTGTTCTTTTCCAGAAGATTAAAGAGTCACTAGAACATAAAAGTAATGTGATTGCCCATTTTTATATGACTGCTAGGAGATTGTCCAGCACAATAATATCACAAAATAGTGTCAATGTCACAAAATAGTGATTCTCACCAGATTGAAAGTTGGTGAAATCACCCTTGGTATTCCAAACTTTGTCCTTCTTTAACATAGTCCAGGTTAGAAATCTCCCTGAGGGGACTTACGCATCATAGACAACACAGACATTATAATTAAATTAAACTTATATATCTTACAGTCTTACAGATCCTATAAATGCAACTATTTTAAAAGAACAAGATTTTCATACAAAATATGAATTATACAATAGTTGCACTGAGTCTTTATTGCTAATGTACATGAGGTTCAGAAGCATAATGACGATATTCAGCACTTAAGTCATTATGCTGTCATATTACGGCAAAATTATTTGCACTGAATAACCATTGTTTCCTTCTTGTATTGCATAGATATGAGCTCAGTTCATCTGTCTCTGTCATTACAGTCCTAGTTTGTCGTCATAAATACCCATTTTTTAAGAATGGTTTGGGTATGTTTGTTGTGATTCAAGTCCATGTTGATTGAACCTTTGCTTCCTAAAGCTGCTAACTGAGACTAAAGGAAATATTCTACCTGTCTTGTGATGTCTTGGTTACTTAAGCATTACTTCATCATGTCAACTACTTCATAGTTTACATTTTAATTGTTTATACACTGAACATTTCATAGGGAATAGGAATGTTTCTCCTTCATTTTTCCCCTACCAAACTTTCTGTCTTATTCATTCTATTAAAAAAAATTATTTAAATTAGAGTGGCACTGTGCATTAATCATTTATGTAAACATAAATAACTATAAATGGTCTCTGCTTATTATTTTTTGTGAAAACCAAATAATTTGGGGAAACACAGCTAAAACTGAAAATCTTGTGTAAACCAAAGCTTGGATTTGGTTTTGAGAGCTGGCCCCCAGTGTCACAGGATTTGGTTTTGAGAACTGGCCCCCAGTGTCACAGGCCTCTGAGAAGCAGGTGTTACCCTTCTCACTCAACTGCCAGATGACATTCCCAGACTCTGCCTTGCGTGTATTCAGTTTCCTAATTGTTTGTATTCCTTAAAAGTAAGTCTTGAGAATGATAATGCAATATAGCCTGCCTGATATGGCGTCCTTGGTGTGTATGTGATCAAGAAATGTACATTCTTCTGATTTTAGATGAGTGTTGGGTGAAACCGAATTGATTTCAGCCTAGAAGAATGGCGTACAAGCAAACTCACTAGTTTAACCAACTCATTCTACAGTCAACTCAGCTAAGTATATAGCATTAAAAAGTTAAGTCAAACGCCAATTTAATCCAATGAAATGAGTGTGTGTCTCCTCAACTTCTTTCCCTAGAACAAAGTTATGATTTGGGGAATACACAGTAAACCAAACAGGACCCATGCACTCTCTTCTCTATTCTCAGCCAACAGTCTGAACACACTTCATGGTCATTAATGTTGTCGCTTCACTGTGGGTTCTCATAAATGAACCATTGCTTAACTAATAAGCACTGTCATCTTGACATAAGAAAGTGTGCTGGGTACAGAAAGCTCACATAATAAGTTGCAAATGCCAGAATCCTTAGAAATATTTAGTTTGCCCATTTGCTCTCTCTGATGTATTTAGATATAAATACGGTTATAGAGGTGGTCGTGGTTGCATTTCTGTTGCTGTGATGAAATACTCTGTAGAAAAACAACTTGGGGGAGAAAAGGCTTGTTTGACTTACATTTTGGGTTATAGTCCATCATTGCAGACAAGTCAAGCCAGAAGGAACTTGAAGCAGCTGGTCATATCCACCGTAGGATATGTCAGGAATGAACCTACTTGAGCTCAGTTCACTTGCTCATTTTCTATACTGTCCTTGATCTAAACCCTGAGAGTGGTGTCACCCACTTTTAGTCTGGGTCTTCCCACATCAATTAACATAATTAAGAAAAATCCTCTATAGACATACCCACGGGCCAACCTGATCTAGATAAGCCCTCATTGAGACTCTGTTCCCAGATAATGCTACATTGTGTCCAGTTGCCAATTAAAACTAATCATCACAAAGGGCAACTGGCATGTATGAGCATGTAAGGATGCCATGCTATAGGAGAGCAACATTTGGAAATAAACATATTACACTGAAAAAACCTAAGGATTGCAGCTTGTACGGTTTGCGGTACTAACTGGACGTCTGACTAGAACTGAAGACAGTATCTTCTCCTGAAGCTTGTAAGTCAGCCTCTGAGCTGAGTCAGGCTTCCTGTTCTGCTGCAGAACTCCCCCATGGCTCCCGGAGCCAGTTCTTTTTATGACATGACACCCAGAAACTGTGTGTTATTTTTTCCCATTACTGTGACAAGATGTCTCATAAAAGCAACTTAAGAAAGGAAGGTTTGCTTTGGCTCCTGGTTTAAAAAGGCATCCAGTCAATCATGGCAGGCAGGCACAGAGGCAAGAACAGGCGATGGCTGGTCACATCGCATCTATGGTCATAAAGTAGAGAGAGATAAATGTTGGCACTCAGTTTACCTGCTCACTTTTCCCTTTGCATTCAGCCCATGACTCCAGCCCTTGGGATGGCATTGCCTACATTCAGGGTGAGTCTTCTTTTCTCAGGTAAACTACTCAAAACATGTTCACACCCAGGCCAAGAGGTGGTTGCTTGGCGATTCCAAATTCAGTCAAATTGGAAAGAAGGTTAACTATCACAGCTTGGCTTTAGACTGAGCTATCGGACACGGTGCCAGCACGATCATATCACTGTTGGGTATTTGCAGTATAGATCAGTGTAAACTGAAATGTGCTGTAGGCATAACATACATACCTGACTTTAAAAATTTAGTACAAGAAACAGAATATGAAATGTTCCAATGATTTGAAATCGACTATACAAGGAAACAGAACAAATTAAAATATATATAACATTAAAATTAATTCCAACTGCTTTTCCTTTTTTTAACCTTTTAATGTGGTTATTAGGACATTTTCAATTTTATTTGTGGTTCACACTGCATTTCCCATGGACACTGCTGGCCTTAGGAGTCTGTAACCTCTGCCACAAAGTGAGCTGCTCTCTCTAAGAATTAGTTTCTGTCTCTCTCCTCCCCTATCTCTTCTCTCTCCTTCTTTAATCCCTTAATGATACAGAGAATTCCACTTATAGTCATCATAATTTTTGTACTTACAATCATTAATCATCAAAAAATGGTGTGTTTATGATTTTAACCTCAATCTTCTATTCAACTTCCTGTAAAAAAAATCCATCTGGAATGATTTTAATATATCTTTGTAGGTATAAATATCCTTAAGATATTTAATGAGATTTTTGAAAACTGAATTCTATTATTCTGTAAATAAGACAAAAGATAAAGGTTTTTATATTCATATCTATAAATATGCAAATAAGGAAAGGTGCCACAACTAGTACTAGATGTTCAAGGTTTGAAGAGAAGGTTTTGAGAGGCAGAATTTGCTTTTTTCTCATGCAGATTGTGAATATAAATTCCCATTGTCACTTAATGATAACTATTAATCATCATCTCTTTTCTTTATGAACTATCAAGTGAAGTCTATTTTCTTAGAAGATAATTTTATCTCTAAATGTTAAAATATTTTCAAAGGAATTAAGAGCTTTTATTTGTCTAGAGAATGGAATTCAGAATACTCTCCAACTCATTCAGTATGTGTATATTCTCCACTCATTTGTCCAAATCATTTGTGGCATTGAAAGTATAACCCCTAAAAATTAAAGTGTCATTAGGGAGTACCTTCTTACCTGGCACAAGGCCTTGATCTGGACCTATAGCACTGCAGAAAATATAATACAAAATGGACAAAAAAGTAATCTCCTGGTGCAACTAAAATTATAACACTGAGAAAAGAAGATATTAGTAAGTACAAAACATATGAACTAAATTGTGTTTAGCACTGGAAAATGAAAGAAGGGTAAGGAATAAAATATAGCCAGTGTGAAGGAAACTCATAGTTTTAAGTAAAGAGGGGACCTAGTGGTGCTTGGGTCAAGACTAGAGGGACTGAGAACCCTGGCTCTGTGAGTGTCTAAGGAAGGATGATGTTGTGACAGTGAGCAGCAAGCGCAGAGGCTGGAGGCAGGATGTGCTCAGGAAAGAGCAAGAGAGCCCATGTGTCTGGAGTAGAAGTGAGTTCTAACTGTTAGTACAACTGGCAAGTTCCACCTAAGGGTGCAGAAATAGAGCTTAAGAAGCCCCTGTTGGTCTACTGGTTAGAACTAATCAAGCTTGAAGGTGGTGAGTATGCTTCCACTTGGGGCAGGTGGAAAGAAAATGGGGTTTCTTCTCATTAACCCCTCTCATCATCCCATAGTCTACCCATAATCTAGCTCCTCAGAACCCCAGAGCACCCCAGAATTCATGCTCATCTGCAATTCACCAGGAGTTAATGATCATTTTTAAGGCTAAACTCAACTTACTTGTTTTTATATTTTAAAGATTTATTTTATTTTGTTATATATGAGTGTGTGTGTGTGTGTGTGTGTGTGTGTGTGTGTGTGTGTGTGTGTGTGTATGTGTGTGTGTATACACATATGTGGGAATGCCAGAGATGGCATTGGACCCTCTGAGGCTGGAGTTGCAGGTGGTTGTGAGCCACTTGACTAGTGTGCTGGAAACCAATCTCTAGTTCTCTACAACAGCAGCCCTCTCTCTAGACCTCCAACACATTCCTCTAGTCCTAATTTCCTTTTTAATGTATGTTATGTGTATATGTGTGTGTTCATGTGTCTCTGTGTGTTTACATGTATGTGATTGTGGCACACTCGTACTGTAAGGCTAGTGTGGAGGTCAGAGGATAACCTCTGGTGTCAGTCCTTGCTTTCAACCTACTTTGAGGCAAGGTCCTCTTGTTCACCACTACTTACTGCAGGTTAGGTGTCTCATGAACTTCTAGTCATTCCTCTGCTCTGCCTCCTCTGTTGCCACAAGCATGCTAGTATTACAGGTGTAAACTATTGAATATGTTGCCCCTGGAATTCCAGTTCTCATGTTTGTGTGGCAAACATTTTATCCACTGAGCCCTAAGAACTTTTTACAAAACATTTTAATATATAAAATATATTTTAATTGCCATGACTATAGCATGCATGTCAGTACCGTGTATTACTATGTAAGGTCACATTGCTGCCATATTTATCAGGGCAGATAGACTGCCATTTGTGACTAGATAGACACAATATTTATTGTAAAGTATAAATTTAAAAAATTGTATGTATTTAAAAATTATTAGCAGAAGTAATAACCAAAGTAGGAATGCATGCCACGTATCCACCTGGTGCACTCATTTCAGCAACACACTAATTCTCTACCAAAGCCGCAATCAATCCTCAGTTATCAGTTGGAGACTGAGGTATGCAAAGTATTATAGATGTGCTATGTCTCAAAAGCAATCCCCAGAGCTCTCTATACAATATAGACATTGACCTTTACTAATAATTATTAGTGATATGCTAAATTTCTAGGCACTGATTCTGAGTATCTTAAATTAACCATGTCCTCTTTTGGTTTAAAAACTTCAATGTGATGATATTTAGTTATCAGCCCCTAAACCCCAAGGACCAGTCCTATTTAAGTCTTATGGTATTGTAGATGTAACTAACCGTCTTATTAAATAAGAAACACAGAGCCAAGGTAAAGATAAAAGCCAAAGAGGTCAGAGTTAGGAGCTTACCCGCGTGCTGCTGGCTAGCTTCTTCCACCAAGAAACCTCTCCGAAAAAAGGAGCTACTTCCTGTGTGTTTGACTTATAAAGAGTTCTGGTTCTTCCTTCTCATTGGTTGTAAACCCAACTACGTGACTGCCTCGTCAGGGCCTGTAACTACGTGACTGCCTCGTCAGGGCCTGTCTGTGCAGACCTCCAGGTCTTCTATGGTTGGTATTGAGATCAAAGGGCGTGTGTCTCCAATGCTGACTGTATCCTTGAACACACAGAGATCTACCTAGTTCTGCTTGCTGAGTACTGGGATTAAAGGCGTGCACCACCACGCCCAGCTCTCGCTATGGCTTGCTAAACTCTGACCTCTGGGCAACTTTATTTATTAACATACAAATAAAATCACATTTCAGTACAAATAGAATACCACTATATGGTATAGGTTCTGTGGCAACTGTATGTTAATAACGGTGACGATGATGAAGAAGGAATGGGAGTAAGGCCTTAATCCTCGTGTATACCACACAAAGCAATGTGATCATAGGTGATAGCATATTCAGTCATTGCAACACAGCATCACGTTCTCTTTCTCCCCATTGTGCTGATGAAAAAAAATCCAAGTCCAGGGACACTGAGGCAAGGACTGTCCTGGTAGCAGAATTGGAATTCGAAGTCAGACCTCAACACAAAGGGCTGTGTGCTCCTTCCACACATCAAGCCCAGATACTGGTCAGTTATCAAACTTTTTTTTGTCATTAACCACAAACTATACTCCAGGCTTGATGGGAATGTAGGGAGCACCATTAACTTTAAACTGCCTCATGAGAAAACTCCCTCCGCCTTCTGCCTCAACTGCAATCATATTCCAACAGCAGTTTATTTTACATAGCCACAAAGCTGGCAAAAGAAATATTTCTGCCAAATGGCCAGGTGACCTAGAACAATCCTCAGTTGACCATTTCCTCACAATAAAGCAATTAACTTCAATTTTCCTTTGCAAGGGCCACCCACAATCCCTGACTCTGTCCCCTCTGCTTTCCTTGGAGTTGTTGTGTGAGCCAGCACCTGTTTGTGTCGATGGGACTGCTTTTCACACAGGTGGTTTTTTGTTTTTTCATCTGTGCCATAGAATGCAAACAGCTAACCTTGTTTTCTGTTGGTTATTTGGGGAGATCTTTCCTGGTGGATGTTTCTGTTTCTTACTATTCACAAAACTGGGGCGGTAGTCAGAATACATCACTTGCACTCCTGCTTCTATTTTGAGAGTTTAAAGTATTAAGGGCTAACAATAACAATAGTTCTTACTATTTCCCTAGTCTCACCCAGTCTTTCTCATCATTCATAATATCCATGTTTGGAATAAACACTGATGACTACATCTGCTGTGTTATTTAAAGTAGATCTTTAAGTCAAAATGAGAATGTGGTTCAGCCTCATTTTGAATTTGCTTAATGTTTCCATCCATGTTTTAGAAATAAGTCAAAATATCTTCTTGCTAAGTGCATTTTTCTTTCAGTTTTAAACCTATGTGTATTTTAAAGGTCATTCAATCTGTACATTTCCAATTCCTCCAGTCTTAATCCATCACTGCTATTTTATGTAAGAGGTTCTTAATGTCTCAAGAAGCTTATGGAGCCCTTAAAACCCAAAGTCAGTTTTTTGGGTTTTTTTTTTCCCTCAAGACCATAAGTTTCATTGTGTCAAGAATGAACAAGCTTGCAACAGACTAAGATCGCAGCCTGTTCAAATCCAAAAGCTGGAATTTCAGAGGGGTTGGAACTTGGCACAGCACATTTTCCCATCCGTAGCTCAATCCTCTCTATTCCCTCCCAGCTTAGGCAGAAACACATGGAAAGGATATCCAGCACAGCACTTCTCAGTGACATCTGCATCTGGAGGGTGTCCTGGCATTCGGCAACACAGCTCTCTAGCCCCCAGGGAAAGGGAAGGCTGAAAACCCCAAATAATAAGAATAATCTATTGCAGATTTCAGGTTAGCAAAAGTTGGAGAGAAGAATCACAGCCAAACACTTAGCATTGTTGCATGTCAAAGGAAGGCTACTGTAATTTCCCCCTTTGGGCATGTATTTTTCATATTATTATGCATAATTATGCATATAAATTTAAATATATTTCCATATTATATTCAAAACTCTCCAATTGGGAAGACATAGAATAAAACAATTGATGAGAATTATTGCATTTGGACAAAAATCCTAGACACTGGAAGCACTGGGCCAGCAGTGGGCGCCTCAAGCAGCAGAAAAGGCCCCTAGAACATTCTTCTGGATTTAAGAACAATTTTTCTAATAAAGTCAGTCTGGGATTAAAGAAGCAGAAAGAGGCGCTGACAAAGAACCCCGAAATGATGTTTAAGAGGCTTGGATTCCAGCTCTGCTCTGCTTCTTCCTATGTTGCCTTGGGCTAGTGACTTCACAATTGAGTGTCTTTCCTCATCTCAAAAACTGGGGACACTTACACTTTGTTCTCTCAAGTTGTTGTTTGGGTTTTTTTTTTCCCCCAGATTTAACATTTCATGTTTCTGAGATGCTAACCTGAACTGTGACAAACAATAGGGGCTTCTAATATTTTCAAAAAGGAAAGAAAGAAAAAAATGAAGGAAGGGAAGGAGGGAGAAAGGAGGGAAAGAGGAGGGGAGAAAAGAAAGAAAGAAAGGAAGGAAGGGAGGAGGGAGGAAAAGATAAAGAGTTTGGAAATTTTACTTACAATTGACTCGTTTTGGAATAGTAGAGTATTTGGGATAACACTTGGTTTGGGGAATCTGAAAGAGTGGTAAGAAAGCAGGAAACAGTTTGGCTTATGACAGGCCCGGTAACTCGGGTCTCTGTACAGGACCCTGAGGGGCTCAAAATAGCCAGCAAGCAACCTACATCCGGACCACAGCAAGCGCCAAAATGACAGGAGTCTTTCTGAGCTTTTTCTTAGGGTTTGAATTCTCCTTTAGAAATGTATGTTATGAATTATGATCACTGCGCTACAGCCAAGTATTCACCGGGCTCCAGCTAGATCTTTGTTTAGCGAGCATAAGCTCCCTGCCAGCTGCAAACTGCAGCTGTCTGTCAGCATTTGTGAGGACAAACCACGCCGCTATCCCTGATCACTTAGCCGTAGACTACACACTGTGTCCTCAGATATGCCCGGCGCGCCCTTCGCATTTTCAATACACTTCCTGTGGGGGTGGGCAGCAGTGCTTTGCACGCACATTTTGGAGCAAATAGCTTGAAGCTTATGTCAAAATAATTCTTCGAATAATAGAGGGTTCTGTCCCCGAAACACTACTTTCTGAAAGACTGTGTCTGGCCTGACATTTTCAGATCCCTGATATCCCCAAGCAGACAAGGGAGGGTGCCACGCTCACAGCCATTGCACAGGCCAGAGCAAGGCCTGCAGAGCCAGCCAGGAGTGCAAGCCCAGGCCAGGCGCCGGTCTCAGCACTGGGGAATGTGGGGGTGAGAAGGCCACCAAGAAGGGTGAAGGAGGCAGGGCAGAGCGGCCACTGCCCTACACCATGGTCTGGAGCTGCCGGCAAGACATAAAGAATCCTTATCTCAGCCCATCCAGAATATGCAGCTGAGCCGGAACCTCTGTGGCTTTCAAGAAGGGGCTTTGAAAGACGATGCGTTTTTGATTAGAATTTGTTGGGCTTCCAGGGTGGCTGTGTGTTTTCTATAATTTCTAGGTACATTTAAGCCGAGAACGCTGCTTCAGCAACGCAGAGTAAAGCGTTTGCAGGGTTAGTGGAAGTCTACGCTGTTTCCATCATCACAGTACGTCAGACAGGGATGGCAATGTCGGTAATAATCTGAGAATTACCCCAGGAACTTAGGAATGGCTGACCAGGCATCGCTTACCCGGTAAAACTGGGGCTGAAAGGTCTTTGGGTTAGGGTCACCCCTTGTATACTTCAGGAAGACACAGTGTCATCAGACCCTGCTTGTAGATAGGTCATTTGGGGAATTTTGTTTAATGATTCTATTCTCTAGTTTAAAAAAAAAAAAAAAAAGATGGAATTCTTCCCGTTCACAGGAGTATTGTGAGAACTGCTTTTTGCTACAGAACAGTATTGTTTCCACAAGAAATGTTCTCTCCCCTAGTAGGGAGAGACACAACACAATTCAAATTCACAGCAGAAGTGCACAATGTGTACCACATGCCCAATGCTGGCCTAAGTCACTCAGCGAAGAAAATATCCTAAAGTTTGGGAAAAGACACATTCCTCTGTGTGTGTGTGTGTGTGTGTGTGTGTGTGTGTGTGTGTGTGTGTATGTGTGTGTGTGTATGTGTGTGTGTGTGTTGAATGTTTAAGGTTATGTGTGTTTATCAGCATGGGAGCACTGACCCAAGCATAAACACTTTCTTTCCCACAACTCTAACATATACACAATGCTTGGAATAGTTTCTTTCAGTGGGAGAAACCATGAGTGCCACAGGGCAGTAAATGACAGCAAAGCACTGTTAGTCCGTGATTGTTCCCTATTCACGAGGACTGTAAAATGAAAACAAAGACGGCAAGGAATCAATATTTTCAAAACGAATAGCAACTTGCAGTGTGTGAGTCTTTGGATTCCTAAGTGCCTTCACTTGTCTCGGCTGTGTCTGCTGCCTCGCTCGTCGTGAAACCCTTTGGCTGGATGTGCTACATACTATGAGCTTGGGTGTTATGATAAACAGAGAGGAAGGCTGCAATAATGTATTTTGGTTAGAAAGAAGCACTTGAAAGAAATTGGTTTTGCTATACACATGATGTGAGCCAATCAATAGTGGTTTAGTCTGACAAGCACTGTCAATATCCACTGTCACAGTTCAGAAAGTCTTTAACAGATAGCGTCTCAAAACCCAATCGTTTTAACACATGCTCCGTCTTGAAATGCAGTCTACCTGGCAGATATTAATCACAGGTAACTCTGGGAATTATATTCAAGATTTTTCTTTAATCGAGAGGTGAAGAACAGTTCATTTAAATGTATACATACAAACACTGGTGTACATATGCATACATGTGCATATATATAAATAAATGTGTGCTTAAGCATGCAGCAGCCAAGAGTAAGCTCTAATGAGAGCAGATAGATAGTAAATGCTCAGTAAAGGTTGAAAATGTTAAATGCTGTGCTGCAGGATGAGAAGTGGGAGTTTTTTACCTGTTCTGCTTATTGCCGATTATGGGGACAGTCATAGCTGTATAGGACAACTCCCACAACCTTAAACGTAACAATTGCTAGCATAGACTGAATGCTTAGCATACACTTGTCATTCTGCTGTGTATTTTGTCTATATCAGGGCATTTTTCTTGCACAGCAGTCTTTCATATGGATATTGTTAGCCTCATTTAATGAATAAAGATACACACAAAAAGTAAATAAATAAAAACCCCTTGTGTAATTTAAAGAAGATGCTGTGTTAAATGACAAGTTGAAATATTATAGTATTCATAAGAGAAAGAATGAGAAAGAGAAAGGGTCACCACTTGTTGTTGTTTTTGTTGTTGTTGTTTTAAGGAAGAACATAAAAAGTTGGGAGGAGATTACATCAATAGTTCTTATGTGCTTTCCCACTAAATACTGTTACTAAAATCAAATACTCATCCTGCAAAGCAACCATGAATGATATAAGTCACTGACCTCTGTGGTTGGGCACAGAGGAAAATGAGATGTCCTGGCAAGAGTTAGAGTGGAGAACTTACAAAGGTTGCTGTGGCTAGGTATGTCAATATGTCAGCACTGGGAAAGCCATGTATGACATCTCAAACAGAGCTGAGATATTGGGATAGATTGCTAGCTACTTTTGTTTTAAGGGAGTCCAAATCTTTATCTACAGTTCTCCTTTGATACTCAGTTTTGTCTTGCTTCATACAGCCACTTGGAGAACGGTTAAGTGATTCCCCTGTGAGTGTGCAGCCTTGCTGCGACATACAGCTTCCACTGTCAGAGTGATTACACCACCAGATGCCCTCTTCAGTGCTTAAGATTGGCAGTCCCAAGATGGTTCATCCATCAGCTCCTTTTCTGTCCCTTGATTTACTCATCTCACCCAAGGCAGTCCTCTTCCCTCTCAGGCCTACAATAATACACACCACCAAGCTCTAGTGTCTGCAGTTCCTGTGAAGCAGAGGATTTAAAATGTTATATTAGAAGTACTGAAGAAAGGCAAGGCAGACAGTGATATTTTTTATTGTCATTAGACATTGAATAACATGCTGGAAAATGGAAAGGCAGGACATTGGTTTATGACTCAAGCAACTCTACATTCTGGTTCTGTTGCCCACTTATTACATGATATCAGAACTTTAGATTCTCAACATGAAGAATGGGCAATTATCAGGATAGAACCTACCACACTGAAAGGTTATAGTGATTAAATAAGACACACCTTGCTTAGAAAGTTCCTTAGCATATAACAAGCACTCCAAAAACTTTGGTCATTATTAGGAATAAATATATTAGGATAACCAGAATGGCTAACCAAAATTGGAACTAAAACTGTTTTAGATAACTCAGTAATTTATCTATATCTATATCCATCTTTACATCTATATATAGACCTAAATCTACATCTATACCTATATCTACATCTATATCTCTATATACATCTACACCTATTGTAACCCTTACAGGTGTTCCACCTATACCTGTTACCTGTATTTACATCTACATCCATATCATTTCTATTTCTAATCTATATGTATGCTTATATGCATGTGTTATACATTTTTCTTTTATTTTCTTTTGGGTGTGCCTTTGGTAATTAATATATATATATGTATATATATATTTACATATGTGTAGTTAGAGGTCATTCTCTATCTTATATTTTTATATATTAAGGTGAAGTCTGTCACTCAACCTAATGCTCAGCAGTTGGCTTAGACTAGATGATGAGTGAGCTTCAAGAATTCACCTACCTCCACTGGCACCCAGGGCTAGAGTTATAGGCATGTGCTACCAGGTCCAGCTTTTCATATGGTGCTGGACATTCAAACTCAGATCCTAATGATTGCATGACAAGGCTCTTACCCACAGAGTCCATTCATCAGCCCTATAATTTTTTTTATAATTCAAATACATCTTAAACTTTAAGTATTTATTCTAACTAATGATTATTTTGATTTTTAAGGCATGTCTCACTCCATACTCTTCATATGTGAGCACGGTGATGGTGGAGATGGTGGTGGTGGTGGTGGTGGTGGTGGTATATGGGTTTCTGTTCTGGCTCAATTTTCATGCTTGAAAATCTATAGATACAGAATAGCATATTCTTTTCTAAAGATATGTTGTAGCATTTGAAAGGCTATGAATTCTGATAGTTAAAGGAAAACTACACAGTCCTGTCACCCTGCTCCATACCTGTTAAAATGCATATCTGCCCATTTTCAGGAGTGTGGAACCTAATGGACACTCACAGTATGTTCTGGTAGCTCTCATTGTGAATGTGAACACTGAGAGAGTTTAAATACCACCCTACAATTTAGCAATGTAGATCCTAGGGTTTGGGCCAGATTGGCCTTGAAATAATCAAAAACTTCCAACACAAATTTTATTTTATTCTGCAACATTGCTTACTTTTTTCACAAAAAGTCTAAATGGGAATTTTCTAGAACTCTGCTCTGCTGTTAATTACCATGCTCACAACTCCATGGTCCGGAGTGTTCTCTCTTTGGAGACTGATGTTCACATTCTCTGTCAGGCTCTTTTTGTTTAATTTGGCTCTGCCTGTTTTCTGCCATGGCAGTACCCATTCCTGCTTTTAATATACCACCTTTGCTCATAGAAAACAGGTTTCTACTGCACGGTACCTTTCGTCTGGATTGATGACCCATGCTACCTCTCTCTCATAATTGAAATTTAAAAATCAGCTACTGCTTTAGCTCAGGAGCCACTTACTTTATTAACAAATTTATCAAAGTTGTGAGTGGCTCTCAGAACAGTTTACTGGCACTGTGTCAAATCATGAGGAGCCAAGATAAAATATCTAGTCGATAGAAGAATGTTTTAATGAGCTGAACCCATAGCTTATCTTGTTGATGATCCTATTTTAGGGAACAACCACGTTGTGTTTCTCTACATATCCAGTAGATGGAAGCTATTAAGGTCTATTTTCTCCTCTTCCTTTTTGTTTTTCTGGAAACAAAGTATAAATTCAAATAGCGGTGCAAAGATCTTTTTTAACTTAGATCATAAAAAGAAACTTGATAAATCTGTCATGAAAGAAAGGTTGCATATTGCAGCAATGAGTAATTCACAGACGATGAACTCATTAGAAGACATGTATACACATATTACTGGGAAAAGTACACATGGAATTTACATATGGTTGAATTATAGTAGCCCACATCTCTCTAATAACACTGAGATTATAAAAATGGATTCAGACTTGACTATTTAGCTAGAAAATTTATTCAAAAAGTAAACAATTTCACTGTATGAATTCTCACTTCTCCATAAAAGGGTACAAAGCATAAATATGGACCACTGAATATATGATGTATGCATACCCTTCCATTATGAATCAAATCGTCTGTTTTGTATTTTTACAATGTCTAAGTGGGAATTAAGTGGTTAAAACAAAGTACTGCTGTTAAAATTCCCTGCATTAACTCTTCTAATTATTTCCAGACTTAATCATGATTTGTACTTTGAGTGAGTCACTTAAAGTTTCAATAACTTAGTTTCTCAGACTGTATATTGGGGGCCGAAATTATGGCTTCTATTTATATCGAACATGTGGAAAAAGGAGATGTTAAATGACCAACAGTATATTAAGCCTAAACCTTCCCCTTTTCTCCCCTCTAGTACAGGGAGTAGCATCTAAAACCAGTGTGTCTAAAACTGCCTGCAGGAGAGGGACATGCTGGAAAGCATGTCAATTCCAGTCCCATCATTAGCCCAAATGTGTATGCCTTGGGAAAAACCATACAAATGACAAAAAGAAACTTGGTGGACTCCTTTTTCTTTTCCACCAATTTTGAGTAAGGTACTGCTAAGAAAGTATCGATGCAGAATAACCCCAAATACAAGACAGTTGTGTTGGAAAACCTGAGTTGATACAACAGCACACTTGTTAGGACAGCCATTGGGATGGTTTTCGAAGTACCTCAGAACATCTGAGGATAAAGGGCCTGGCTTGACCTTGCTTTTGACATTTCTTTCTGGATCTCCTGCTGTGGACACAGTGGGGCGCTAAACTGATTGCATTGGCCATCCCTGCCAGTGATGCCCTGATGTCCTTCTGGTTGGAAACTGAAGTGCTGGGGACTCCAGGCTGTTGAAAGGACTTTCAAGCCACACCTGAGGTTGATTCACACAGAATTCCATTAGTAAAATGAAAGGAAGTAGTCCTGAAAGGTGCTCAATGCTGTATTTCTGAGGGGTAGCAACTCCTCTCCCTTTTAGTGACATTTTTGAAGCCTTAACTCTCCTAGAATTTCCAAATATAAAAAAAATAACAATGAAAACATGTAATTGTGACATGGGAATAGTGCGAGAACAGCAGTTTGGCAGGAAAAGGAAATATTTCAAAATAAGTCCCAAGCAAGCAAAGTTCTGGCAGATACACGATCCTGGATTATATTATCCAAACTGTTAGATTCTGGAAGATTTGGGGTTTTCTTTTGTGGTTCCCATACCCTTAATAGAATGGTAGTAGATGACCATCATCCACACTGTGTGGCCCTTCCCTCCATTACTACTGTGGGAAAGAAGTGCAGGAGAGGTACCAGTGAACTCCCCAGTGGCTGGTCTGGATATAAGATGTGTGTTGAGCTAATGTTTACTGTCACACAAAAGGCTATTAACTAAAGATCATCTGAGAAAGCCCACTATCCTAACACCTTCCAAAGCCCAAGACCCCAGCACCGATCTGCCTTAGCACGAATTAAATCTCTCAACTGGTTAAGAATCGTGTTTAAAGGTAGGGCTGCTCGCCTCTGTGTGCTGAGACTTAAACTGCATACTGTTTTGGCTTTGTTTTTTTTTTTTTTTAAGATTCTTGGTCTTTGAAAAATATTCTATTGAGCTTCAAAGAAAATATCACCATCACTGGAGAAGTAAGAGGAAAACATAAAGGAAATGTACTTTATTTCCAGAGACCCCAGAAAGCATGTACAGCCAAGCTAACTTACATGGAGGTGACAATATACAGAATTAAGAGAAATTCCTGTTCTCCTCTGTAAATCAGATTAACTGCTTTAGAATTCAAACCATATCTCTTTCAGCTCTTTTCATTTTCAAATAAAATGTTTAAATGGGAATGGAAAAAAACTGCTCATTGGCTTAACATAAATCTTCAAACTGCAGGAAGTTTCACCCTCAAAAAGTAGTTAAATCTCTGAGGAAAAAGAAAAGGCTGAATTCTATTTTTCATAAATGATGGATTATTGTACCACACTGTGTATTTTCCAGTAAAGTGTCCTTTTATTTGCACTGTGTGATTACAAGTTTCTAAAAGTATGTGTGGGGTCATTGGGTGCTGTGGGAAAATGAAAGGAAGACTGTTCTGTGGGATCAGTAGTGAGATCAGAAGCGAGCTGTCCTGATTATCACAGGCATGTGTTTAAACTTTGCTTTCCTTAATTGCTTATGTTTTATTTACTTAAAATGAACAATTTGGCAAGTTCTTCTCCCTTGACAACAGAAAAGCATAAACTGTTTTATAAGTTTGGCTGTTAAAATCAGATTTGTAAACCACAATATTCAAAGGCTTTTACTGCCGTCCGCAGGGCCCCGGGATGGACCTGTCTTCATAGCCAGGCGTTTCTTACATTTTTATTTTGTATTTATAGCACTTTCTTTCAAGTTATTTGGTTAATAAAAAGTATGCTATATATTACAGTCTTCTACTGACTTTAACGTCTTCATAACTCCCCTTAGAACAAAATGAGCAAAGCAAGGATGGCAAAGGCCTTGTGATCTGACTCTCTAAGGATGATTATTTATGACTTCAGGAAATGCAAGCTGACACTCAGGAACATCATCATTATAGGCACCTTTGGAGAGTTTGCCTCTGTTAAAAACTGTGTAATCCTACCCATGATGTTGTTAG
>CABHPQ010147676.1:476-13188 GCA_902168405.1 Peromyscus aztecus
CTTCTTCTTCTTCTTCTTCTTCTTCTTCTTCTTCTTCTTCTTCTTCTCCTTCTCCTTCTCCTCCTCCTCCTCCTCCTCCTCCTCCTCCTCCTCCTCCTCCTCCTCCTTCTTCTTCTCCTTCTTTTTTGGTTTGTTTGTTTTTTCAAGACAGGGTTTCTTTGTGTAGCTTTGCGCCTTTCCTGGAACTTGCTTTGTAGACCAGGCTGGCCTCGAACTCAGAGAGATCCGCCTGCCCCTGCCTCCCGAGTGCTGGGATTAAAGGCGTGCGCCACCAACGTCCGCCTCATTTCTTCTTTCATTCAACAAATATTAATTGAATACTCATGCCATTCCAGGAGTTACACTAGGCACTCAAATACACCTATCCTCATGGAGCATTTGACAGTGGAGGAGAGGAAGGATGGATGAACAAGCCAAAAATATCTAGCTGCTACTTGAAAAAGCACTCTGAAAGAAGAGAGAGCCTTATGGGAGGAAGAACATGGGGAATGTGACCACCCAAGTGGCTAGGGAGCCACACTCAGAGGAGGAAACACCTGAGCTAAGACCTCGGGATTTGAACAAAGGGGTAGAAAGAAACCCCAACTCCTCTTCCAGCTCCAACTTCAGATCTGGAAAAAGCATATGACAATATTCTTCATCAGCATTAAAATAGACACTGTATAACTCCATCCCTCCACACAAAGATATCCACATAAACTAGCAGTCAAAAAAAAAAAACAACAATAATAACAACAACAACACCCCAACAGTTTCTGGGGGTTGGAGAGATGGCTTAACAGTTGAGAACACTGGCTGCTCTTTCAAAGGATCCAAGTTTGATTCCCAGCACTCACATGGTGGTTTACAACTGTTTGAAACTCCAGTTCCAGGGGATCCAACACACTCTTCTAGCCTCCAAGGGCACTAAGAACACAACTGGTACACAGACATACAGACAGAAAAACACCATACACATAAATTTTTTTAAAGAAAATAGTTCAGAAAATAAGGTCCCCTTCCCCCATACCACCTTCTGGCTCCCAGGTTCCCCAAGCCTCTGATTTCTTCCCCTTGGTTAGAAGTTAGTGACAGACAGTGACCAGGTTACAGATATTTGAGAAGGTTCCAAGCAGTCTTCATTACTTACTGACCTGAGCTACATCATCAGCTACTTCTCTTTCCCCATTCTCAAATCTACCCCAGAAGAAAGCAGATGTTCACAGCCCACAGAGATGGGACACCAGCAAAGCCTGGCAGAGAGAAAGCAGATACCCACGACTGCTCCCCAGAGGGTAGACTTCCTGGTGGGCCCCACCATGGGAGAAAGACCAGGCAACACCCCCAGCCTTGGCTTCCTTTGCGATTGCTTGTCTACAGCCCAGTGTGGTTTTGTGGTTCCTTATGGATTTTGGATGTTCATAAAACAAGCTACCAGCTGCCTGTCTGCAATGTTGGAGGAGGCTGAGAGACAAGTGCCTTGCTGGGATCTGGGTGGGCTAAGAGGTCCCAACACACTTGGACCAGGAGCCTCCTGGTTGTTGACCTAGAGCCCTTCCCCAGAGCTAAGGCAGAGCCTGTTGGCCAATCAACAGTGGACAGGCTAGACTTCACACTGCATCCTCGCAGGGGTTTCCAAAGGTTTCCATAGTTTTCTTGTGGCTGCACTCTGCCCCCAGCTGCGTCCTTCAGCACCCAGACCCCAGATCTTCAAAAGTGTGCTAGTGTTTAGCACAACACTGGGCACCAAGTGGGGGGTCCCCTGCCTTTCTAGGGCATTCTCAGCCTGTGTGTGTTTGGGGACAAGTAGAGGTCTATCTGGAGAGAGAGGCCTGAGCTTTCATTTCATAGATGGGGTCAGCCAGTAGGAGGTGCGGGACAGCAACAAAGCAGGAGAGGAAATGTCATCTCCATTAGAGGCTCCGAGAGCTCATCTGTTGCTAGTGGGCAGGGAGCAGTGGAATTAAGGTGCCTGAGTCCCAGCACTCTGGGAATGTGGCCACCTGCTCTGGCACTCCTGTTGCAGCCTGGGGTGGGGGGGTCACTGGATGACTTAACCCTACGGTTGCTATGGTTACCCAGGCTGCATCTCATAGAGCCCAGTAACTCATTACCCCTGTCTTGGGCTTGGCCTGGGCAGAGCAGGCAGCTTTGCCTCCTGGGGTTTGGTTCCCCACCCCTCCCCCCAGACTCCCATCTCTGGAAGTATGGTCCTTACTGTCCACACAGCTGGGGTAAGACTGACTCAGTTTCCCCTTGAGCTTGACAATCCTCTCAGACTTAAAAGCAGCCCTTCTCCTCAGCTATTTTTAAAAAACCATCTTACTGTGTATCCCAGGGTAGCCTTGAACCAACCATCCCCCTGCTTCAGCCTCTCCAGTGGTACATTATAACTATGTACCATACTCCACCTTCCTTTACCTCCTCCTCCAAAGGCCTGGGTAGCATGTCTGTGATGGCCAAACTGAACTGTAGCCCAAGGGTCACTCATGTTCGTGACGTCATCTGCCCTTTTGCCTTAGTGTCACCGCAGGGACTCAGGTCACCAGAGTCTAACCCTGTTGCACCTTCTAGAGTTCTAGATAATGCCTCAAGTCTCAGATAAGGTTAAGAAAATTGGGTCCCTGGCAGACTGCTCGTGTCCAAGCCCTGATGTCATTAAGGCTCTGCTCTTTGGTCTTGGGCAAGTCTGACCGAGGCTTGGACTCCTCTCCTGTAGCACAAGACTGAGACCCTGACTCCTCAAAGGCACTGTGACATGATTAGATGGAATAATAGTATGAACAGCACAGTGCCCAGCACACAGTGAGTGCTCATGAAATGGTCCCCCTTGTCTTTATCGGACTCTACAAAATCAACCCGTCTTGGGTCTGGAAAGCTCACTCAGCGGTTGACACTTACTGTTCTTGTACAGAGGGCTCAAGGTTAGGTTCCTAGCACCGACATCACACAGTTCAAAAGTGCCTGTAACTCCATTTCCGGGGCATTCTACACCTTCTTCTGGCCTCCAAGGGCTCCTGCACACACATGGTACACATACATGTAAATAAATAAACAAATCTTAGAAAGAAAAGCTACTCATCTTGTGTAGCTTTTCTTGGATCGGGGACAGTGACCGGAAGAAAGTTAAGTTGATTCACTAGATAATACTTTAGTAACTAGCAACACATTCTACAGCAGTTGCTTTGTGGCAGTGTTCTCAGCACGAGATGCACCTTGGTTCTCCTAACAACTAAGAGAGGCACTGTTACTATGCAAGCATCAAGTGAGGAAAATGAGGCACAGCGGATTAAGTGGAGAAGAGATGGCTCAGCCTGACATCCTAGTTAATTCCTGGGACTCAACTCCTGAAGGTTGTCCTGTGATCTCTATATGTGTACCATGACTCATGTGCACACGTGCATGCACACTGAAAGTAATTAAAAGAAAAAAAAAAAAGCCGGGTGTAGCAGCACGGTGCCTTTAATCCCAGCACTCAAGAGGCAGAGGCAGGTGGATCTCTGTGATTTTGAGGCCAACCTGGTTTACAGAGTGAGTTCCAGGACAGCCAGTGAGACCCTGTCTGCAGCCCAGAGTGTTGAGGATTCATTAGTCCTGGCTCTGGGATCTACAGCCCTAACCAAGACACAGCTGACTTAGTTCCCTCTAGAAACGAGGCCGTGGAAGAGGAGGCCGTGAGGTGATGACAGGTTGAGTTGTGACTATCTCTCCTAACCGGGCAGGCAGAGAGCCACCATCCTTGCTTAGTGCCTGGCACGTCTGTGGCATCTTGCTGATGGCAAAATAGTTTGCAATTTGCAAGGCAATCTTCACACTCCTGCAGTTCCTCTGCCTCTTCCAGCAATCAGGTGAAGTGGGCCGAAGTGAGTAACTGTCGTTTGCAGGAAGAGGCAGAGCCACCTGCCCGACATCACCCAGCTGGTTGTAACAGGCTCCAGATGCAAAGTTTTTCTCTTCTACGATCCTGCCTTTTGTTTGACGATGAAGGACGAGTTCCTAGGCCTGAGAGCTTGTGATATAGAACTGAACCCTTAGAGTTAACTGGTTCTTAAAGCCACTACTCTGTATTTAAATATGCTTGAACACCTCCAGTGATGGGAAACTCACTACCCATAAGAGCAGAGAACAGAACCCTGATGGTGTATGAGTCGGAATGGGAGCCGCAGGGACAACTCAGCGGTACCACTTGCCTAGCATGTGTGAGGAGGAGCTGACCTTGGAACTGAAATGAGTCTGTGGGATTAGCATCTCTGAGGAACATGCCTGGCCCACGAGGTCTGCCTTCCAGCCCTGCCCCAGAGCCCCGGGGGCTCAGTTCTTTCCTTTCTCTCAAACCGCAGTCCCGCCCTCGGAAGGGAACCTTCTCTGCATAGACTGGTTAAGGTTTATTACCCCTTAAAATTCCTTCGAGATGAGTTGGTATTTATTTCCCTGCAAAGCTTATGTAACTATCAGAGGCTACCGAGGCTGCCAAAGCTGTCTGTGGTTTGGATGGGACTCACAGTGGTTTCTTTTGGGAGCTAAATATTATAATGAATGATCTCATACTATCATTTTCTTTGGAATCCAGTCCTCCTTGTCCTGTTGGTACCTGGAGCTACCTCCCAGTTCCCTGATGTATTGATTCAGGCTGGTACCTGACAGGTCAGATAAAAGAAACAGGAAGGACAAAATTAGGCGCTGAGGTAACGCAGCCCTTCAACTTCTCCAAGGAGGCGCTGGTCTGGGGCTTCACCCAGGCCTGAGCTCTGGCTGTCCACTGGGACTGGACTGCTGAGGAGAGCTCGGAAAAGGCAGGCTTTCCACCCGTGGTCTGTTCCAATCTGCACTTTTGCAAGAACACAGATGTGAGACTTGGAACAGGAGCAGGTTCAGAAGGTCTGGCTGTTGGGTGATTCCCAGGCCCGCTCTGGAGACTAGTCAGAGCCGAGGGAGCCCTGTACTAGAAGCCCCCAGCTACTCAATAAGCCATATTGTTACTGGAGTGGTTAGGATCAAGCCTAAGCCCTGGCAGCCCCTAACCAGTTGGGCTCAGCCACTTGTCCTTCATAGGCTATTTAAAGAAACAAGTAACAGTGAAGAGCAGGAGTTTTACTCCATCTCCACACGGAGAAGAGGAACAAAGAGGTCCAGTGATCCCCCTCAAATCCACTTTTGGGGTCCTGACATGAGGTTTATATTTAAACAGAGGACAAGAGGTAAATGCACAGCTAAGCCCCGTCCATCATCATTGCCTCTGGCTCATCCCTCCCGTGAGGTGGTCTGATGTGTTATCAGAACTGTGTTCCCCTCTGACTGGCATCAGGGTCCCGGCCTTTTCTGGAGAAATCCCAACTTCTTAGGGTCCCTTGTCCCAGTAGTCTAACAGCTGAAGAGAGACACGGTGTCTTTCTAGAATATCTTTGTTTCTGCCAGGACAGTTATGACACCACTTATAGGGCACTTTTGCCTGCCAGGCTCCAAGCCGCATTCATGGAGGGGCTGTGTAAGTCAAAGGGTCGTAGTGTAGACTAGGGTGTAGGGTGATGGGGTCTGCATCGCAGCCCCACGTGGCACGGGGCCATGGTGTGAGCTGCCTGTCTCACCTCGAAAATAAGGGGTATTAACGGTCTTCCCCACGGGGTCCTTAGGAAGATTAAATGTGATGATCCCGACAAAGCTCCTACTCCGGTAAATGGCTCACATGACTTTCGAAATAATTATGATCCTTGTTGAACTTGATCCCCTGGCAGTCCTGCGGGCTCGGGGCTCTGGAGCGCCCTTGTGCAGGTGAAGAAATGAGGCTTTGAGAGGGGAGACACAGCACTGGACCGTGAAAACGTCCCTCCTGGGCTAGGGATGTAGCTCAGTTGGTAGAGTGCTTGCCTAGCACACACAAGGCCTAAACTGGATGTGGTCATGCACACCTATAATCTCAGCACTGAGAAATGGAGGCAGGAGGTCATCCTTAGCTCCACAATTAATTTGAAGCCAGCCTAAGTCAGACTCTGTGTGACTATAAAAGAAGGAAGGAAGGAAGGGAGGGAGGGAGGGAGGGAGGAAGGAAGGAAGGAAGGAAGGAAGGAAGGAAGGAAGGAAGGAAGGAAGGAAGGAAGAAGAAAACATTCCTAGTGTTCCCTTGGCTTTTAACTTGGAGGAGGTGGGTTGGCTGTGTGGGTTTCTTCCTGGGGTCAGGGGTGGCTGGGGAAGCTGGATTCCCTGCTTTCAGAGGTCTATTCTGGGGGATCGTGGTTCTGGAGGACTCCAGCCAGCCCGCTAGATTGTGAGCACCAACAGTCTTGACAGCTCTGGCCAATTCTGGGATTCACAATCCTTTACTGGACAGACAAGCCCTGTGACGACTGGCGTTACCATTTTAGCAAGAAAAGCTTGGCTTCCTCGCCTTTTCCTCAGTGATGGGATTTGGGTGGCAAGAATGGAATCTCTCAGTCTCCTGTGGAACAAAATCACAGCTCTCCAGCTTCAAAGAGATAATAGGAAAAGGGACGGACTGGCTGGAAGTCCCAAGGCTGGTGAGGTGCCTTCAATGGAGTGGAGAAACAGTTACAGAACACCACCAGGGGCCTGTAATGGGCCTGAGGACAGCAGAACCAGCAGAGAATGCACCATCAAGTAAGTAGTTTTAGATTTAGCAGGACAACACCTGTGAATGGACAGCCCTGTGTAGCCATGTGGAAAGCCACAGAGAGGCAGAACTTCTGTTTTAGAAAAGACAGGAAAGCCTTGTGGAGGGAGCCATGCCTTAACTCCTAGGAAAACATCTTGTGGCCTCAAATGAGGCTCTGTGTTCAACCCCAGTGGTCCCCATGGAGAATTTAAGTCTCTGAGGCCTAACCTGGCCTGCGTATCCCCAGCCCTTATCCTCTTTAAAATTTATTTATTTATTTATTTATTTATTTATTTATTTATTTATTTATTTGAAATAGGGTCTCACTAACTTCCCCGGGCTGGTTTTGAAAGCACTCTGTAGCACAGGCAGGCCTTAAACTTGAGATCCTCCTGCCTCAGCCTCCTAGGGACTGAGGTGATAGGCTTGTGCCACAGGACCTGGTTTATGTTAAGGCATTTCTGAAGACAGGTGACTATAAGGCTGGAAAATTGAGAGTGAAGGCTGCAGTCGACCCGGGATGGGGAATAATTGTCTAACCTGGAGCCTGATGAACGGAAGGAGTGAGGGGCTGGAGCAGATCAAATTAGAGAGGCCTCTCTCCTAGTTCCTTGAGGAAATAGATGAGTCTTCTTAGGGGCAGTCAGTCACATCTATCCACAAGATCAGGCCAGACCTTCCCACGTGTTCAGTTATAGGTAGAGCCACAGGCCCCACTGGGTGCCAGTGAGTTCATCTATGTGACTCTCCACCAGGTTAGTCTGGGCTTTCTTCATCTCGAGGGTGGTTGTGTTAGCTCTGGAGTTTGCTCTACCCATTTTCAAAGCAGCTTCAAGCTGCAATCATCTCCACCTACACCCAACAGCCCCTGCCACCCCACCATCGGGGTCTCTCCCACGCTCCCATTCTCCCATCCCAGTCCCAGCCTCACTGCTGGTCATACCACCCTCTCTCCAGGATGCCTCTGCACACTTCCAGAGCTCTGTCTGAAGACGCTGTCCTTTTCATGCATCCTTTTTACAATTGGAAACCAAATTTATAAAAGCCACTCTCCATAGGCTTTGCCTGTGACCTGGTCTCCGGTCCCTCTCCATCTTTGTCTTGCAGCCCTTGGTCCCTCCCCTACCACTCTCCATCCCCAGGATTTTCTCTCTCTGGATGAAGTCTATGCTCACGTTGTCACATCCTGGCAGGATGCGTTCAACATAAACAATGGAAACAATTTCCATTTCCTTGCTTAGTAGCTGGAGGCAAGTTGCTCCAAGAGCCTGGGTTTCCTTATCTGTCCCGTGGCTGGCCGAGGAAACCCCACCTTGACAGATCATGCATAATGAATGTTAAAATCACTTCTCTATTTAGATAGAAACAAAAGCCTCTCCTTAGTGCACCCTGTATTATACACTTCCGGGTCACGTCCCCATTCTTTATCTTACTTAAAGATGTTGCAACCCTGCAGGGTGGACAGTAGGCTTCCTTATCAACCAGAGAGTTTAGAGACCTCTTCAAGGTCACACAAGGAATAGACAGCAAAACCAGGACTGTGAAGGTGGCCACACTTGACCTTGCCCTGAAGGTGACATGAAGAAGCCTGATGAAGAAACAGATCCAAACCAGCTAGTGTGTGAGGGTGTAGGCTGGTAAACTCCCATCAGAGCCATCTGGACACAGGGAAATAACTCAGGGAGGTGGAGCCCCTGCATCCCAAAGCTGGGGTGCTCACACACAACTTCTCATGACTTTCATCCTCTCCTTGAGCAGGGAAACTTCCCCCAGTGACCTTAGTTTGCAAATGTCCTTGTCCTATGACTATCACCCACCGGGCAGTGTGGGGAGCTTGGGCTGGGGTGGGGTTCGGGATGCAGCTCAAAATTCTGCAATCAGCATTTGCTGTTCCCCACAGTCCAGGGCAGGGAATGAATTTCTGTGAGGAGGCTGGGTCCTTTCCTAAAGCCTCCCAGGTGGGGAACACGGGGTTTTCCATCAGTCTTATGCCTCTGGACTTTTGGTTCTTGGGCGGGAGAAGGATAGCCAACCAGGAGTAAGCAAGGGGCCTCTGGGGAGAGTTTAAGCCAGAGAAGATTCTTTCCGGGGTGGGGATAGACCGGCTATGAACACGTGACTTGGCTAATGCCAAGAGTTAGGCTGAAAGCAGAGAGGAGCTGGAACAGTGGGGGAGAGAGAGAGGGTCCCACTGAGGAAAGCAGATTTGGCTTAAGCCATAGGGCGTGGTAAAAAGTTAGTTCCACTTACGTTCAAAGGGGAGAGAGGTGCAAAGAGCTAGGCTCACCCCACCCCCTACAAAAAAATGTCCTGGGAGCTGTAGAGATAGCTCGGTGGGTAAAGACCAAGCCTGACAACCCGAGTTCAATCCCCGGGACTCCTGTGATAGAAGGAGAGAACCAACTCCTGTGAGTTGTCCCCTGACTTCTACATCTTCTACATGCTCACTGTGGCGTGTGTGTGTGTGTGTGTGTGTGTGTGTGTGTGTGTGTGTATGTGTGTGTCCGTCCCCAAACACACACACACAATAATTAAACATAACTTTAAAAATTAGGAAATGGTACGGACTGAGGATGTTGCTCGTTTGGTAGGATGCCTCCTAGCTAGCAGGCAGGGAGCCCTGGGTTCAACCCTGAGCAACACAGAAAAGTGGTTATGGCAGCCTAAGCCTGTGATCCCAGCATTTGGTAGATGAGAGCAGGAAGACAGGGGTTCAAGGTCATCCTTGGCTATAATAAGGAGTCAGAGGCTAGCCTGAGCTATGTGAGACCCTGCCTCAAACAAACAAAAGTGGGTCAGGTATGGTGGCACACACCTTAACCCCAGCTGTTGCAGGGCCGGGGGCAGAGGCAAGTGGATCTCTATGAATTGGAAGCCAGCTCAGTCTACATATTGAATTCTAGGACAGCCAAGAGCACATATTAAGACCACTTCAAAAGGCCGCAAAATAAGCCAGGTGATGGTGGCACACACCTTTAATCCCAGCACACGGGAGGCAGAGGCAGGCAGATCTCTGTGAGCTCGAGGCCATCCTGGTCTACAGAGTGAGTTCCAGGATAGCCAAGATCACATAGAGAAACCCTGTCTTGAAAAAACGAAACAAACAAACAAAATGAATAAAATGTCGTGAGGTAGTGGAAAAGAGCTTGAAGTGGGGAGAAGAGGCAGGAAACAGATCCTATAGGGCTTTAGTGGCCTTTAAGTTGATCAAAGATGTGAGTTTGCATTTGCCAAGACCACTCCTTGAACTTGCTGACCCTCATTTTTCCCATCTGTAAAGCTGGGTGTAATAATATATATCTCACAAGATAACTGAGAGGATTAAAAGACTCAAAAGCAAGGGACACACACACACACACACACACACACACACACACACACACACATGCACGCACGCACGCATGCACCCACGGCCGCAGGACAAATGTAAAGCTTTGTAAGGATGTGAAGCGATCTGCTTGGGAGTGGCCCCTACAGGGTTAATCAAACCTGTCTCAAAAGCAACCCGAGCTGCTGATGGAATGGTGAGGGATGGGAGGCAGGCTGTTTATGTTTCAGGGATGCTGTACTTCTATTAAGCAATCACCCTGTTTATGTCACTGCTAATTGAAGTAAATTGCTTTCTGCAATCAAATCGGGAAGTTCTTCCTTCCGATCATGCAGGGACTTGGACTCCAGTTCCTAGTTTCCAGTATTTAGTCTGACTTGAATCTTGCCCTTTAATTAATTGCGTACATTCCACCAATTTCTTTAAACATGCAATTGGTTTGTTGTTGCGTCGTCGTCAGTGTGGTGAGCTGATTCTGAAATTGCCCTCCAGGGTAGGAAACGTCCCCTCTCCCCTCCCATCACCCCAGTCTGAGCAGGATGCTGGGGCTGCTGGGCTTCGAGTTTGAGGAAACGTGTGAGAGGTGAAAGTAGCTGAAGATTTCGATCAGCGGCTGTCTGGAATCCTCTCCGCTCTCCTGCCTGGCACTTCCGGCTATAGGTGTTCCGGGACCACAGGTTGGGGGGTGGGGGTGTGAGCTTTGGATCCTCTGTCACCTCCAGTGTCTCTGCTTTTGTAAGCTACACAGGAGGAATGGGGGCCAGGCAGGTACAGAGCAGGACAGTCAGAACAGCACAGATACAGAGGAGTCCCCTAGCTCCCCAATGTGCGCCTCCACTTACCCCATCCCAACTCTGTCCTGTGTGGAGGCCCTGGCCAGAGTTACAGTCCGGAGCAGAGGAGGCTTCACTAATCAGAAGATGACAATCGGCCTGGACAGTGCTGGGGAGGGCCCGAGGAGTAGCAGGTCATCAGGCCAGAGCTCCAGATGCTCGCTGCCTGATCCTAGTCTCTGCCATAGGCAGAAGATAAGGGGGAGGTGTCTGACGGCAGACCTAGCTGTTAGCTTGGGTACCCCAGAAGACCTCTCAGTTTTTCCCCAGGAAATCAAGACAATAGGTAGAAAATGTTCCTAGTTGTTCCTTCTTGCCACTAAAGAAGATAAAGAGGATTGTCTATGAGGATCTGTGCTAGGTGTCACACCTTGAGCTATATAATAAGGTTGCCATGGACTTAACCCTGTGACCTGCAAAAAATGTCTTCCAAGTTTGCTCAGTGGCTGTTCCCCATGATGTCTTGTCTAATGTACTGGCAGGAATCACCCTTCTCCCATGCCCATAGCACACTGGATGTCTCTGGCACGGCACTGTGCCCCTCTGCCCTGCAGTGGGCCCGATGTTGAATTTCCCGATCCCCGGCAAAGCACCTGCCAGGTGTTAGAGACTCGAGATAAAGGCTCAAACACTCCGGAGTGTGTCTCCTGGGTAATTCTAAGTTACAAGAGCCGGTGCAAGCTGCAAGAGGAGAAGGAAGACATCAGCCATCTGTCCGCTGCAAAGAAAAGCCACGATCCCTGAGGGGTTCTAGAGAATGCTTTGCTGGAGCAGCCAACGGGCCTCGAGGTCAGGCCCTGGCCCGGCCTATGTCCCAGGCTGGTTCACGTGGGCAGCCATGTCTATGGGCATAAGTGTCCTTGGCCTCTTGCCCTCAGGCAGCAAGGCACTTCATGCTCTTCACATGGAAAAGGGCAGGAAGGCAGAGAGATAAGCCAAGGCTGGAGAGAGCAGTTGCCCAAATGTTCAGCTTGCTCTTGGTGACTTAGTCACAGTGATACACCATGAGCAGGTTTGTGGGAGCCTTCCCTGAGTGTGAGAAATATGGGAAGTGCATGAGGAAAAGTAAAAAATAAGACAGATGTGAAGGATGGTTATCCAGCAGCTGGAACAATGTCCATGATAAAATATTCCTTTCCTCTGGCCGGCTGCTCATGAGCCCTGTCTGGGGATCCGGGGGAAAAGAGGCTCTTGACAGACTGGGTCAGGTGCAAAAGGAAGCGTGCTCTTGGACACCGGGGTCCCTTGGGAAGGAAGCTTCTGGAAGCTGCCTGTTTTTCCCCCAGGACACCGTGGCACAGCTGGCTCCCCTGGGCGTTTGTCTAACTTTACTGTCTCCAGTAAGTAGGAGGCAGAGACCAGTCTGCATCCCTTAGTTGTGGTTCTAGTGTGTAGCTCATGGTAGAGCACTTGCTTAGAATGCAGAGGGTCATGTATTCCAGCCCAGCACTAGGGAAAAAAACAATCCAGCCGGGCAAGGCAGGGCACGCCTTTAATCTAGGCATTTACTAGGAAGAGGCAGTTAGATCCCTGTGCGTTCAAAGCCATCCTGGTCTACATAATAAGTTCCAGGCCAGCCAGCATTATAGAGTGAGACCCTGCCTCAAAAAATATATATAAACAAAATAAGTAATAGATAATAATTCAATTCCAACTTCCTGAGATGAAGGATCTAATTGTTGCAGTATAGTTAACTATCCCAAAAGGACGCTCTGTAAACAAAGGCTATTAGGACCCCAGCACTGGGGTTTGTTTGTTTGTTTTAATTATGGTTATTGAAAACTTTTAGATTTATTTATTTTATTGTGTGGATGTTTTGTCTGCATATATGTGTGTACACCATATGGGACCTGGTGCCCATGAAGTTCAGAAGTGGGTATCAGAACTCCTGGAACTGATGCTATGCATGTTTGTAAGACACCATGTGGGTGCTGGGAACTAAACCTAGGTCCTCTGTGCCACCAT
>CABHPQ010147677.1:0-49084 GCA_902168405.1 Peromyscus aztecus
TCTGCAGGCAGAACCGGAGCAGGCGTTTCCCGCCAAGCCCAGGGCCATGCAGACTCCCCTGGCAGCCTGCAGCCCGAAGAGAAGGCAGAGGCCCGCCGAGCCGGAACAGAAGCCAACCCTCAAGCAGCAGCTCTCCGACCCACGGGAAAGACTGTACGTTGAGGCGAAGGACCAAAACCAAAGTAAGAAGGGGGAAGGGTCTCAGAACCAGACCAAGAAGGGGGAAGGATCCCAGAACCAGGGCAAAAAAAATGGAAGGAGTCCAGAACCAAGGCAAGAAGACAGATGGAACCCCAAACCAAAGCAGAAAGTCAGAGAGCAAAGGGAGGAAGAGAGAGAAGGAGAGAAACCCTGGGAGGGCAGGCCTGTGTTGTTTTCAGCACTGCTAAGCGCTTGGGCCTACTGTCAGTCGGGCCTGGGTCCGGGCTAGGGAGCCGGCCGCCCAGGCGGGAAACCGGACCCGCTGTCAATGGATTACTGTCACGTTGGGCGCCAGATGTAGACGTATTTAAGAAGAAACACAAGACCAAGGTAAGGAGAAAAACCCAAGAGGTCAGAGCTAAGAGCTTTACCCGCTTGCCGCTGGCTAGCCTCTTTCGCTGAAGCAACCTCTCTGAGCAAAAGGGAGGTATTTCCTGTGGGTTGTCTTTAAATAGACTTCTGTGCTCCTTTCTCATTGGTCGTAAACCCAACCACCTGACTGCCTCGTCACTACTTGTGCGCCAGACTCTGGCTATGGCTTGCTAATAGCTCTGACCCCCCAGGCAACTTTATTAACATTTTGGTACAAAAGAAAATATCACCATACTCAATTCAAGTTCCCTCCTCTCAGATGGTTCTAGCGTCGTAGACAGCACATGATGCTTATACCACTTAGCATGTTTGCCAAACAATTGGAATGTTAGTATGCATTAGTTTGACTCTAAAATTGATTTCTTTGTTTTCTTTACCTTGATATTGTAATTAAGTTTTTTTAAAAAAAAATGTTTATTCTTTGCAAATTTCAGTCATGTATACAATGTATCTTAATCATATTCATTCCCCTCTCCCCTCCCTCCAATTCCTGAGTCCTGTTAACACTGCCAATGTGTACATAGTTGTGGAATCATCAATTTGGGCATGGGCAGCCTGCACAGAAATCAAAGTGACTCACCTTCCTGCAGCAGCTACCAATAGCCAATAGTTCTTTTAGTGATGGGGCCTTGGGAGCTGCCACACCCCAACCCCTGTCTCATATAGGAATGAGTTTTGAAATATGTATTGTGGATATAAAATCTTTTTAAAAAAATATCCACACAAATTGAAATGTGAAGAATGTAGGTTGTGCAGAGGAATAATCCTCATTTACTGAATGAATGTTCATGGAATGCTAGCTAAATGCCATGTTCCTGGCAAGGAAGTTTTCAAACCTGAGTGAAATAGGCAGAAATAAGATTAACTTAAAATGGCCAAGTGTATGTGATCTGAGACAATGTGATTAAATTTGCTGAGATCCCTTCATTTTTCTTTAGTAAAATGAGAATGTAATGCCTACATACGTATACTGTCCTATTTCATTTTCCTTTTTTTTCTTTTTTTAAATTTTTATTTATTTATTTTTCTATTATCAGCTTTATACAATACAAATTCTTATCCTAATAGTGAAATGTTTCACTGAGGCTTGCCCAGTAAAATGAGAGTATAACACCTATATATACATACTGCCCTATTTACAAGATTATATACATTTGTTCTCTTCAAGTACATTGAATATATTATAAAATTAACTTCTCAAAGTGGTCAAGTTATTCAGTGTGTAGAACAGTTTCTGACATATCATCTGATATCTGAGATACATTTTGGGAGCCATATTTTCAAGTTCAGAGTAGAAACAAATTAGAATTATCAATGCTGTAAAGTCAAATCCATCTAACAGTATGGTTACCATCACTAACATTTAGTGCTATGAAAATAAATTAATTCACCTATACTTGATATCAGCTTTCAACTTTAAAGTTTCTGACACAATCAATTAGAATGGAACATTAAAAGTAACTCCCTCCACACTTAAATAAAGGAAGGATGAACATATTTCAGTATTTTGTGTGGAAAGTCTTCTGCATGGTGTATTTTTCATAATTCATAATCATAGGCTTCCGTCCTCTGTTTTTCAGTGGGTAATGTGCAAGCTCATGTGTTTTTCCTATACCACTGTTATGCAACTGTATTCATCTTCTTTTATGTTACTTTGTCATTGCATTTCCTGAAATGAGAAACTAAATATATCAATAAGGCAATATTAAGAAAAATTGTTATATGTTAAAGAAAAATGGTTATTTTGTAATGAGATCTATAAACCCTTAAATAATAAGGTGTAAGTTTAGGCATTCTTTAATAGGGGAGGTCACTCAGTAATCACCGTCCATTTGCAAATGTGCAACAGGAATGGCTGCTAATTTTTTACAAAATATGATAAAAATTTATGGAACCAGCAAAGAATCATTCCCTCTCATAAGAAAATATGGAGGATATTTCTTTTAGAGATCACTTACCCTGAGGCAAGACAAGTGGTAAGCATCCAGTTGTCCACAGAAGAGAGGAAAATCATGTGGGTTTCCACATTCAGCTCAATTCTACCTGGCTACAATTATCACTACAGTGCCTAAGCTATTTCTACCCATCTGAAATCATGTATTAAGATGTTCCCATTTATTTAAGTGAGTAAGAGCCCATTCTTATTAAATCTACATGAAGCTAGAGGGAATTGTCCCATCTCCCAATTCTTCTAGGAGTACTGATGATGTTACTACATTCTTTTCAGGGCAGCAAAATCATGATCTCAAAAAATTATTTTTTGTGACCACATTCAAGTCTTGCTGTGTGTTTACAGCTGGACTCAGAAGTAAGAAGCAATCTAGAGAACTTCTAGTAATGCGTTTGAAGTGGAACTATGTATCTGTTTGACATTGCAAATTAGATGCAAAGCTGAATATGGTTGAGCAATATGCTTTCTTGGAAACATTAAAAACAAATTAAGATTCAGCAAGCAGCTACTTGGTTTTTAGCTGCTCTGAGAAGTTTACTATCCTTTATTATTATAATATTTAACCAGGGGTGACACCATAGTGACAAGCATAGCAATATTATGATACAGAACAGCCAGAATGACTGAAAATAGTGGTGTTTGCTTCAGGCCCTAAACTTTTAGATTTTGAAGTAGTTAATTTTGTAATGGGCAAATATCACCTAATAATTTAGTAAAACAATATAAGTTTCTAATTATGTATAAAAAGAAATTAAGGAGCATTTTGCATTTCAATATAAATTGTTCGCTGTGTGCCATTTTTCTTTGTTTGAAATCAAGGTGACAATATATTTTTCAAAACAGTATAGAAACGAAATGTGCTTTCAATTGAACTATGTCACTTACCATATATAAATGCTTAGTTACCCAGGAGACCGTCGTCTGAGGCATTTCCTTTACTGTCCGTGAGTTTGGTGCCTGTTTCTGTTTTTCTTGAATTTGTTGGGTTTTCTTGGCCTCACTGGCTATAAAGGTCATTTATTTTCAGTTTTCCACAAGGAAATAAAAACAAACAACAAACAAACAAAACAAAGCCTCAAGATGTTTGTCTTCTGTAAGTTGTCTAAAACAATGTATTGTTTTGTCAAAGTCCTTGGCATGATGAAGTAATGGCATCATCCCCTCTTTTGTATGCCCAATACTTTCATCTAAATTTTCTTCTTTGATGTTTTGTAGAAAGATCTTTTACAGAATAATGCTAAAAATATTCCCAAAGTACGATATTCTTTTCTCCTTTAATGAATTATTTATTTACTCATATTAATACGGGACATAAGTATGAAATAGTTCTTCAGAAAAAGAATGAAACTGTTCTGGGAGCTTAGTATCAGTAGTCTTTTGGTTTTCTTTCCTTTTTATCTTCCTTTTCATAATTACTCCCTTTTAGGGTCAGAGACACTCAGGGGAAGGCGCCAATGGCAGGTATAATAACTAGAGAAACTGGCCTCTAAGTATGTTAGAGTATGTGCAGGAAGTTACAAAATAGAGTTACCTAATAGGCCAACATGACTCAGACATTCAGAGAGAAGGTAGAGCAAGGGTTATGAAACTGTCCCTTCTGAAGTCTTCTGGCATAGGTGTGGGTCAGAAATAGTCTTTTCTATTTAATAAGATTTTGAGATGAACAATTAAAATCTTTTGGTGGATCTGAAATTTTTATATTTGGCTATATTGATGATTTAATAAGTCAGTTCCTGTAAAAAGATACCTTCAAGACTGTCCTTTCTCCACAAGAAGTGTGACTGTAGGTCAAAAGTGGTCTTCTGGTAGATCCTAGCATACCAACCCAGCAGCTGAGGTGTGTGACTGGGAGAGAAGTGGTCTTCCAGTGGTCCTAGCACATCAATCCAGCAGAGCAGTCTCTACTGTACCATTTCTGAGCCAGTAGACCACACTCAGTGAAAACTGAAGTTCAGCTTGGCTTTGCTTCATGCTCTAGTCCTATTTCCTAAGTGAACGAACAGGCCTTTCATAATGACCATCTTTTCAGCACATTGATTTCTAGTCTCTTTCACTTATGATGGTTCGCGGTGGAAATCTGATTAGTTCTACTCTCACTGCATTCATTTCTCCGAATTACTTAGATTACTTCAATCTCTTCCATCTTCAAAGTAGACTGGATTGGGAACAATAAAATCAGTAAGTGATTCTTTACTTCAGTTTATAGGAACTTACTTTCTTTTCATTGTTCTGAAAAATGATATTCTGACAAATAAGATATATCTATAGCAACATCTTCACAATGCTCCTGCATGCCACTCCATCAGTATCTGTCACTTCCTGCTCTTTCTATCTCACTAACCCACAACTCAACTATTTAAAATGTCATACACTCAGCACTTTTACATATGGTCTGTTGCCGTTATTCTAGTACTGGAGATCAAACCCAGAACCTGGCACGTGTCAGGCTGCTCTACACACAGATCCATCCTCAGCAACCATATTCTCCATTGTCTATCACTGTCATTCCATTTTTGCATACCTATTTTGTATAGTTTGTTTTGTCCTAGCAATCAATAAGCTTTTGATTACATTAAAACCATGAAGTCTATGATGTTATGTCCAGATGTGAATAAGTACTCCAGGTTTTCGGGATCATTGACTTTTACTTTTAAATCTTTTCAAAACTGGTTTTTCAAAAGACAAAATGTTTCTATTTTTACATGTGATGATTGATTTTCTATGGCAATTTGAGTGGTTTTAGAGATGCTCTAGAATCTACTAGAGTAGTTCCTCCTAATGTGTCTATCAGTTTCTACAAGCGATCAGCATTAGAATAGGCAGACTGAGGCAGAGCTGCTCTCACTAAGACCAGGTATCACCAGGCCTGAGGGCAGCCTGTGTAGAAGAAATGCTGAGAGGAAGCTCAGTTGTGTTTTCCCACACAGACCTCAGAAACCCACCTTCTCCTGCCCTAGCAGATGGGAATCTTGAGTCCTTTGGCCTTAGGACTCTGAAACTTAGACCACTATCCTTTCTGGCTTTCAGGTGATGGAATGGGAAACAATTTATGATGGTAGCATGTAATCCTCCCGTTTGCAGGTAGCCTATCAGGAGACTTCTGATTATCTGTAATTTCAGGGTTCAGTTTCCATACAAAACTTACTTGACACCTGTCTATCTGTCTACTATATATCTACCATCTATCTATGTGTGGTGGTGTGAATGAAAATGGCCCCCATAGTCTCGTGAGTGGCACTATTAGGAGGAGTGCCCTTGTTGGAAGAAGTGTGTCACTAGGTGTGAACTTTGAGGTTTCAGAGGCTCAAGCCAGGCCTAGTGTCACACTCTCTTCCTGATGCCTGCTGATCCAGATGTAGAGCTCTCCACTGCACCGTGTGTACCTGCATGCTGTCATGCTTCTCCCCATGATGATAATGGGCTAAACCTCTGAACTGTAAGCTAGCCCCAAGTACATGTTTTCCTTTATCAGAGTTGCTGTGGTCATGGTGTCTCTTCATAGCAATAGAAATCTTCACTAAAATACTATTCATCTATCTATCTATCTATCTATCTATCTATCTATCATCTATCTCTCTGTCATCTTCCTTTATCTTTATAATCTATCAGCATCTTTCACCTATCATCTGTATATTTGTCTATCACATATCTGTGTCATCTATCTACCAACAAACTATTATGTATCTATCTATAATTTATATTTATCTATTGTCAAATTTTTATTTGTCATTTATGTTTTTATCTATCTACCAAATATCCATTTATTATGAATCTATCATCTATCTGTATATTGATTTTCATCTATCTACCATCTATCTTCCATTATCTATCTTTCACCTATATATCTTTTATTTATCTATCCATATCCATATACTTGTGTGTCCATCTATCTATGATTTTTCTATCATGTATCTATCTATCACTGTACATTACCATAATCTTGCTATCTCTTTCTTCTGTTCATCTATCCATTCCTCCACCCATCTCACTTCTTTTGGTTTTTTTTTTTTTTTCAGAATTTGACTATACTCTAAGTACCACTATTTCTAATAGAAGTTTCTCTAAAATTTCATTATTTACTATCACTCCATTCATGGATTTATTAATCAGCTTTCCATTAGTGTAAAAAAATCCATAATAATCAGCTTAAAAGCAAAACAGGCTTGTTTTAGCTATCAGTTTTGTAGGCGTCACTCTTCCAGACTGGCTACTGCTCTTGAGCCCTCATGGAGATAATAAACAATGGTGCAAAGCATCTAATGGAAAAAGCCTTATATCCATGGTGAAACATAAAGACAGCAAGAAGACAGGTCAGATCCATCTATATTCCGTTTCAAAGACCTGTCCCCAGTAACTTAATTTCACCCAATTAGGCTTTCTCTATGAAATGTCTACCATCACCTACAGTGCCAACTGAAAGTCAAGCTTATAGCACAAATCTCCAAGGAACATTTTAGACTCACAATGTAGTTAGTATATCTTCAAAATGATGTAAACATATCCGAAATTAATGACATAACTAATACTAGTATTTTGATTTACCCCATTAATTTTTGTATGTACCAGATGCTCTTGGAAGAAAGAAACTGTATCTTATATTTTGTTGCAAGTTAAAAATCAAGCATGATAATAATCTAAAAGTGGTGGAAAAATCACACAAATTGATTCCTTGCCTTGTGGCTGAATTAAAGGAAATCTCTCTCTCTCTCTCTCTCTCTCTCTCTCTCTCTCTCTCTCTCTCTTAAACCACAGTAGAGATCTAATCCAAGGCTTTTGTTTCATGAGTGAGGCCAGTGATCCACTAATGAGCTATTTCCCCACCCCTGAAAGTAAAGCATTGTAAACACCATAAAACTTAAATATTTAATGCTCCTTTATAAATATTTATTTTTTTCTGAGGTTAAAGAAATGGCTGAGTAAGCAAAGTACTGGCAAACAAGCATGTCTGGATCCCCAGAAGTCACATCAAGCCACTTGCAGTAGTGTATACATAATCCTGAACTCCTCCAGTGAGGTGTGAGATGGATGTGGGATAATATTGAAAAAGCCAGTCAGCTAGCCGAGAGTATTCAGTGGTGAATAACATGAGAGATTTGCTCAAACACAGTGAGAGGAGAAGACCTGACTCCCCCAGGGCTGTCCTCTGACTTCCAAACATTTTTGTGTTATGCATGTGCTCACAGACTCCTCTCTCTCTCTCTCTCTCTCTCTCTCTCTCTCTCTCTCTCTCTCTCTCACACACACACACACACACACACACACAGATAGAGATGGGGGGGACGAGAGAGGAGAAACAGTGATTTAAAAAAGTCTCATTAAAATATATGTGAGTTGGACCAGAAAATTCACACTGAGTTACAAATCATTTAGTGCCAAGAACTTTAGTAGCCATCCTTGGTAGAGGGCTGAAATATAATAAATATCTCTTCATTTAAGAGTTTATTAATTATCTCTATCTAATAATTAACCAGCAGCCAAAAATTGGTCATGTATTATAAGACTTGTGTTACTTGTGTTATGCCACATATCAAAGACTAGAGGATCAGAACCTGCATTTTCTTGCCTCGTTGTGCCAGCAAACTGCATATCTATTCATTCATTGGCTTTTTCATCTCACAAGCAGTGCCTGACATGCAATAGTAACTTCTATTCAGCATGCTTTTTGTAATGAAGGATAATGAGGGTCTGTAATTCTGCAAGTATCATTTATGAATCGGCATCAAATAAAGCTTTGCAAGCAAACTAAAGACCAATCTCACCACGTTAGGTATTCATAGTCTGGGCCTGGATTCAATCAAAAGCACTGAATAGGCTCTCATCTAAAGATTTTGGGCCAACTCTCTTTCACAGCTGACAAGATGCTTGGCATTACTCTTCAAATCAAAAATTATTTTGTCATATTTCATTTTCAGTGGTCTTGCCTGTATTGTGCAGAAAAGCTAAAAAGAATCATTCATAGGCTTTTTAGGGAAATATTTTTAGATCACCATAGTTCCTTATATTGTCAGATGTTGACTTTATCGCTAAAGACATACAATTCAAAATTTACAAAATTAAAATGCACATTAAATCATTTGGCCTAAAAGATGGTCTTGAATTTTAAACTAAGTTGGGTGAAACTTAAAATTCCATTTTCTGACATCTCTTGTGTGTTTTCATCTTTATGTTCCAAACTAAAGTCCTCATTTCCTCTATCCAGACATCAATTATTTATTTAGATTTTTTTCATCTCTCATACCCTTAAGTATAAAAGTTTCTCATAATTAAAGAACCACTATAACAAGTGTTCTGCTTCCTAGTATTGTACCCAATTTTTCACCCTGTCACTGGTTCATCAATACTGTTTTCCCTCTTATGAGGAGCTAGAGGGGAGTAAATACAAAGAGAGGAGAGGGCACAATAATGTCAAAACAAAGTGGAACAAAGACTACTGCAAACTGAGGGTAAAAACAGGGATCTCCTGAGAACTCTGAGTGCTCAGTCTGAATTTATCCTAAAATTTATGGGGAATAAGTGAATGACATTAAGGTGTCAATATAACAAGAAAATGGAGCAGCTGTGGTGGTGAAGGGTCAATTGTGAAGTGTGGCAGGTAGAGTCCTGCCCTTCAAATGTGAGGGGACACAACAGGGGTTTGAGGGTCTTGAAATAGGAATATTATTTCGTATTATATAAGGTCTACAGTTATTAAAAATCTCTGATAGGAGAAATAATGGACACAGAGTAAGAAAGGATGTGAAGAGCTAAACTAACTAAAGACATAAGAGGGAGGTGAAGAAATACAGACAGAAAGACAGGATCATCAGGCATGCTACTTACTGGTATTGGTTATGATGGGAGAGATTATGACCCAAGTTAGACTTGAGAAGCGATTTTGATAAGAAAATGGGTTCTTCCCATACATGCAGTTCTGCTGATAGCCAGTGTTGTCTAGTTTTAACTGTCAAATTGATACAAACTTGATTCTCCTGGGAAGACAGATTGATTGAGCAATTTTGTAGATGAGTTGGACTGTGGGGCATGTCTACTGGGGATTATCTTTTTTGATGGTAAAAGGCACTGTGGGCACTGTCATTCCCTAGGCAGAATCCTGAACAGTTTGGGAGGAGAAAGTTTTCTGAGAGTGTGCGAACAAGAAGGTTGTGTTTATACTTTCCTTGCTTATGACTGTGGCAACGATGTGCCTGTGCTTGAATTCCTGCCTTAACATCCCTGGAACAATGGGTTAGAACCTGCAATCATCTACATAGACCCTTTGGTACCATATTGCTTTTGTTTCTTTTTAGTGTATTTGTCAAAACTACAGAAATGAAACATGGACACACCCAATATGAACTATTTTGTGCATGAAACCTCTAGAGATATGTGATGCTCTATTTGTACTGTTTTAAATCATTGAATTTATGTTTATTGGTTACAGATCCATACAGAAGAAACAAAGAGCAACACCAGCATGGGAAAGATTTGCTTAATATTAACATGATATGGCATCCCCCCCAAAAAAAATATAAAATAAAAAAGCTCTCAGTAGTTTAGAGAAAACCAGATTTGGACAGCAAAAAGAAGAGTGTGCCTGATTTTTGTTGCACAGATAATCCCTCCAGAATTCTGGAGGGAGGAGAGGAGGCTCATAAAACCCTGAAAGTTAAACTGACAAGAAACACAAATAAATTATAAAATTAACAAATCATCTTCAGAAGATTAAAAAATGATAGCAATCATTGGCAGGGACTATCTGGTAGAGACTAAATGTAGTCCTGCAGGGAAGCAGGGTCCCATGTGAGTGTGATGGTTTCACGGGCAGAACTGCTGTTAGTTACTTGTGCTCTTGTGAATAACTCCAATAAATTCATTGGTTCAGTACTGTGGAATCCATTTTTTATTCTAGCTTCTGTCTTTTATTTGAGGGTAAATAGACATTTGTTGTGTTTTAGGAAAAGTTACTAATCTTTGAGTCAGAGCACTATTATAAATAGCATGTAGCTAATATGGTTTGAAACAAATATCTACTTATCTGGAGACAGATTCTTATTCAGAGTACCCTGTCTCTTGAGTAATACATTTTTGTGTTGTTTTATCAAGGAATATAATATGTTGAAAGGGCAATTTTATACTATCCCTATAAAACTTAATGCATTTCCAATTTAATAATGATGTGTATGTTTTGCAGAAGATTACAAAGTGTACAAGTTAAATATAAGTAATATTTACATTGAGTAATAGCACAACTAAAATTTATTTTGATTTTTACTAGATTCCCCAAATAAAAGCTGAGGATTACCAAATGTAGGAAATGAAAGTGATTTGTGTATAACACTATTTATTCCTGTCTCAGAATTAGAAGCAAGACAGAGTAGAACTGCAACTGCATATGGGTAGGACCTAACATCAAAAAAGAAGTATCTTACAGTATCTTAAGTACCTAGCATCAGTATATGAAGCGAACAGTTATTTAGTATTGGAAGAAACTTGAGCACATGCAGAATAAATGAACTGTCTAGGTTATAAAATAAAGACTTTCACTCTGGGACTTGTACAGTGTCATCACTGCTTTCTATTTCTGCTTTCTATTCCTAATCTTCTCTCTCTCTCTCTCTCTCTCTCTCTCTCTCTCTCTCTCTCTCTCTCTCTCTCTCTTGCTGTGTGTATGTGAGAAAGAGGGGGTGGGTGAGACAGAGAGTATATGTATATGATTGCCACTGTACATAATGTAAGTTTACTCTTCTTTATTGTTGAACACTTGATGAGCTCGTGGTTAGTTTCTGTTGACCACTGCTGCGGTAATCATTCCTGTGAACAAGTCTTCATACTTTATTCACATTTGATTCCTAGAAACAAAATTTGAAAATGTATTATGTATATAATTTAACACTTGCCGTCAAGCTGTATTAACTCTACCTTCAGAAAAAATTGACTTATCATGACGGTATTTAAAGTATTCCTTAAGTAATGATTCCTAAAGTAAAGATGATTTGGCATGGTTTTGTAATGCTTCTACTGATAGGTTTACACTCATACAATCAGACATCTATTATTCTGATAGCATTCTAAAATTGTCTAATTAGAAGAATTGTTAGTGAATTTCTATGTCTCCTGGGACCTGGGTTTTCTTGTCAGGACAATATTCAAGACATTTACTTCTCTTTGTTGCTTCCCCCTCCTTATATCTAAATATGTATAATTCTTAGATTTGTGAATACTAAGATTTGGAAAAGGGTATATATGTATATATATATATGCATATATTCAATTCTAATGATAAATGTAGTATCCGTCATTCTTTTGGCTTGGGTTTGCATTATTATAGTTCTTAGCCTGCTATTATTTCATTTTACAAACATTTAGGGTAAAAATTAGATTTAGGGTAATTACTTCTAGTAATTAAAGTGACTTCTTTGCCTGAAGATGTGGCTCAATGCTTGCCTAAAGTACAGAAAGCCCTAAGTTTAGTCTCCTGTACCACAACACAAAAATTTTTTTAAAAATGACTTAATTGACGGTCAATTGTTAAACAACTGTTTTGTTTATATGATATACTTGGCCAAATCCTTAATGTATTATCTATAAATATTTGTCTCAGAAAATGAAAGAATTTGGAAGAGTCATTGACTATTGTTTACCTAGCACACACACATGCAAACACTAGCTACACATCTGTTATTGTTTAATTAGTTCAATTTCCACACATCACATATTATTGATTAGTTATGCCATGTAAGATCTAATGACAGATACAAATTAATAAACTGTAGCCCAGGCACTCAATTAATCCAACAAAATAAATGTGAAAAATAACAGTAAAATGTGGTGATATTTTATTTGTGCTCTAGTAAATAAAGCTTGCATGAAGATCAGAGGAAAAAGCCAGCCACTATATAAAACTTAGAAGTCAGGCATTGGTAGCACATACCCTTAATCAAGCATTTGGGAGGCAGAGATTCATCAGGATCTCTGTGAGTTCAAGGCCACACTGGGAACAGAGCCAAGTGTGGTGGCACACACCTTTAATCCCAGCACTAACCATGGAGGTCTGAAGCTCTCTACAATAGGTGTGGTTATACAGAGTGTAGCTCTCTTTAGTTTGGAGGCTGAGGAATTGATAAGGTGAGGTTGGCTGTGACTTGTCCTATTCTTCTGATCTCTCAGTTTTCACCCCAATATCTGGCTCTGGATTTTTTATTAATAAGACATTTTAAGATTCAACTTACATCTGGCACCCAACGTTTGTGACACGAATTCACTAAAAAGCTGCTTGTGGCCTTACAGGCCCTGGCTCAAGCCTGAGGTGCATGCGGACAGAGTCTCCACCCCACATGGATCTAACTAGCTTGATCCAGATGGCTGAATCTTTCACTTCTTCTCTCCCAGTGGGTTGTGGGCTCTCTCTGGATCCCCATCTCGGGCCAATACCACACCAAGTAGTTGTCTTGAAACCTGCTTGAGCTTCTATTGTAACTATATATTGATATATGTACAGTATTTTCTAACAAAATCAATTGGGAACCTCCCTGAGGGGCCTCTCACAGTCCCCCATGACAAATTCAGTTCAGTCTTTTCCTGCCATCATGGAAGAAATCCCTTCCCAGAGCAATGAAAGAACCTAACACCTAGTATGTTTTTCATCATACTGCTCTGGATGAAAAACAGCTTTAGAAAATAAAACAAAAATTTAAGGAGAAATTATAAATCAAAATTGATGAAGATTAGATTTGGAAACACCCCAAAGTTAGGGTTGGGAAAGGGTTTTGTTTTTGTCTTTCAGCATCCAGCTAAGGAATCTAAAGACCACTGGACAAATAATACATCAGAAGAAAAAGGACAAATTATTCAGAAACTTATCCTAAGAAAAAGATTTTCTTCAGTGAACCATAACCACATCTAACAGCGACTTTAAAGTCTCCAAAAAGATGATGGGAACCCACAATGGTGATTCTATCAGGACAATGATAAGAGATAGAGAATAGAAAGGATAAAAGGGTAGATTATTGAATCTACTTTGAAAAGAAAAAAAGGAAGGATATAGATATGATAAGATAAAAAGGTAGACTATTGAATCTACCTTAAAAAAGCAACTACTGGTTTCAAATATTTTACATTGGATTGGATTTCTATAAATTGTATACAAATTGTATATATTGATACAAATTTTATATATTGATACAAATTTGAGATTGATTTTGTTAGAAAATACTGTACTCTTTCTATTCTTGTTGAAGGTATTGTACCTATACAGCTCATTTAACAGCATAATGAAAATTGCTAGTCGCTGAAAGTTATTATCAACTAATTAGGATATACAGAATTGTAAGTTAGTATTAAGTAACCTATTATATTCGAACTTGAAGTCGTATTAGGTATGTTTTTAAGGTCCAATAGAAATATATTCATCTTTAAACACTTCAGAGGTCTACAGAATATGGCATTTAAGATGTTTTAAAAACATAGATTCTTTTTTTATGACTATGAGACATGTCTGCTCCTGGCAGCACCAATCTGCTTCAGAGAAGATGATGGGCACTGAAGAAACTCCATATGGAGTTTCTTAGCTTTGTGGCAAGTTAGCCACAGGGCAGGAATTCCCTTGCCTTGACTGCTGACAGTATGCTGTCCAAAATGAATAAGCAAGACGCAAAAGGAAGGACTGCCAAACCTTGCCAAGAGAAAGTAGGAAAGCCCTTTAGAAAATTCTGCTTCACAGATGAGTCTGTCAGATATGCTAGGCCTGTAGGCCAAAGATGATTGCCCTGATGCTGCAGAAAAACCTTTGGTGACTGTCCAGGCAGGCAGGTATTTTTGTCATTTCTCACATTTTTTGGAAGTCACTTGTTTGCCCTTTCTGCTTACTTAGGTAATATTTTTCCCTCTTGGGTCTCTGAGGGAGCTGAAGATTAGATAGTTATATAGTTTTCCTTGTTAACAAATTCAGAAATGAAACTCATGAAAGAGGTGTAAAGTGTATAAGATGGAAAGACATCAAAAGATATTTGGGGCTGGTAATACAAGTTAGGATAGAAATTGAATTAGGTACATTTTGGACTCACCAAAATAGGATAAATAATGGAGTATTTGCTCTGAATTTGTCAAATGTTAATGGACTGGACATTGTTAATGTAATTCTTGACTGTATATTGTATATAGTTATTGTACTTATAGTATATAGTTTTTTATATGTTATAACCTTCTTTTATTATTTTAGACAAAAAAGGTGGAAATGTGATGATATATTGTGTATCCTAATAAACTCACATGAGGATGAGAGGACAGAGCCAGCCACGAGATTAGACATAGAAGTTAGGCAGTGGTGGTACACACCCTTAATCCTGTCACTTGGGAGGCAGAGATCTGTCTGGATCTCTGTGAGTTCAAGGTCACACTGGAAATAGAGCAAGGCAGTGGTAGCACACACCTTTAATTCCAATACTGGGAAGCACACATGCCCTTAATTCCAGGAAGTGATGTCTGAGCAGAGAAACACATATAAGGCATGAGAAAATAGGAATTCACTCTCTTCAGATTGAAGATTTCGTAGAGGTAAGAACTAGTGGCTGGCTGCTCTGCTTCTCTGATCTTTCAGCTTTCACCCTGATATCTGGCTCTTGGGTTTTTATTTAAAGACCATCTAAGATCTGAATAGCAACAAGCCATCAAGTGACTTGTAATGGGAACTTGTAATAAGGTATCATCATGGAAAGTGGTTCTGTTTTCAGAGACAGGTTTTATAGATCATGAGGTCAGCATTACAGCATCTACATTAAGATTTTAAGAGTAACATTTTGTGCTGGGCTGTGGTGGCACATACCTTTAATCCCAGTACTTGGGAGGCAGAGCCAGGAATATCTCTGTGAGTTTGAGGCCAACCTGGGCTACAGAGTGAGTTCCAGGAAAGGAGCAAAGCTACACAGAGAAACCCTGTCTCAAAAAAACAAAGTAACATTTTGTGAGTATTCAACAGTCAGTGTTTGCACTATTGATATCTAAGTTGTCTGTTGAATTGCTTCTCATCCTGTATAAGTAGAACATCTTGCTCCATAATTAATAGAAATGTCCACTAATGACTTTGATAATACCAGGGTTTCCTTGTGGGACCGAGGATGCAAAGCAGCCAACCTATTATCTCACCTACCTTTCTCTTTCTTCTTTCCTAATATGTATTCTTTTCCAATAAAAATTATCTTCATTGGGGACAAAATGTTAAGTAAATTGCAGGAAATTGGCAAGAGTTTTATTTTATTATAAAAAGAATAAATAGAAGTATTCTGACCATTAGATGTGAGGAATATTCCAAAATATAAAGCCCTTTGTGTTTCCGAACAGTGGTTCAGTGCAGGTGGCTCCGGTTGGGACAAATTATAAAATACAATTTTGATTATTCCTCCATTTCACTAATTACTTTGAATCTATTCATTTGTTCTCTACTAAGATGGAAGAATGCAGTATTATTGTTTCAAATTGAACATTATTATCATCGCTTTGCTATTCCGAGGAAACTGATGATAAATGCTGTTAGCTCTTTAACTTTTTCTCAGTTTCTGATTGGAATGTGAAAACTAATGAATGAATCCAGTGTTTATATCCAACATGACTGATATTAATAAAAGATTAATGCATGGGTGAAGATCTTGACATTCTGCTATTCATTTCATCTATAAACAATATTTGTTGTTTCAGTGTCAGAGGAAATTACATCTGAATACTCTGGAAAACTTAGGGAAGTAAAAGTGTAGAACAGAGAACCCCAGAACCCCACACATGAGGGTGCTGAGATGGTCCTGCAGGAAAAGGCAGCTGCTCACAAGACTGAAAACCTGAGCTGTAATCCTGGGACTCACATGGAGAAAGGAGAACTGACTCCTGAAAGCTGTCCTCTAAGCTCTGTGTGTGTGCGTGTACACTCACACAAACAAATAAAAAACTTATCATGTAACTATTGCACAGAAGATCTGATTAATGCATTATTTTTGTATGTATTGAAATATTACACTGAACCCCATTAAAACGTACAATTAATACATGCTAACAAAATAAAATTGTGTGTGTAAAGTGAAAAAACAATAACCCAGCAAGAAGCATATCCTAATTATTAAGTCGCTTCAATGGGTTTCCTTTAATATGCTTTGCTTTTCATTTCATGGCTTCTACCTAACTTAGCTCTTGTCCCCACATTTCAGGCTTCCTCTAAAACTATGTCATTTCAATCTATATATATCCTGCAGCTGGGGTGTCATTCATGCCAGTTAAGCTTGTTCATTTAACCACAGTGGCTCTTGACCTCTGTGATTTTCCATGGGCCATCTCTGTAGTTACTGAGATAACATTCACCTTCAGATAAATTCTTTATAGTAACCTTGTAGATGTTACTTCTTCAAATATTGTTTTCAGTGAATGTGAGATATAATGGTGGCTTGTCTCACTTTTTATTTTTAGGGCATATTTATTTACATAAATAAAATTCATTTACCTTAGCAATTATAGGTCTAGATTTATTACCCAAGAAAATTAAGATTTAAACTCCTTGATCTGATTTGGGGCAGATTACTATAAATTTTTTTTAATTCTTATTATTTAAATACAAAACATCTTTTCATATAGCTCTATAGGCATCAGTCAATATATAGAAGAAAGGATTTAAAATAAAAAGAACCGAGAAAACAAATGACTTGTCCTATTTCCTTTCAAATACTGTGGAGTACATACTGTGTTACTAACTTGTTAAAGATTTTTACTAGAATAAGTCAGCCATGTGCTAGGGTAGAGTCCTTAGACCTCAGTTTTTCTTGTCTGCTCTGCTTTAGTTTTTCTTTTTGCCTACCTAGAAAAATTTTTGTTGAGTGCTGACATGATGGGCCAAGTAATGAGACCTGTAGTCAGAGGACCCATATGGAAGATTTTATGTTAATCCACCTGACAGTGAACTGTATTTAATTTCTGTGGGTATGTGTGATTCGTCCAATATCCTTCTCTCTCCCATCATTGCTGACAAAGCAAGGCAAAGAACTGCTTAAGTACAGTGTGTTTTTGCTACCTTTTCTGTCCTGATATGCCATTATACCAACTTCCTGCTGGCACAGGTTATGTGCATTTTCTTGGGGTGATGTGAACACCTGTCTACCTATTCCAGAGGAGACAGGCAATAAACCCAAGAAATCCCACCTAATTTTATTTAGTAAACTGGTAAGGGATTTTTGTTTTTGGTTTTGGTTTTTGGGTGGTTACTTATCCTAGCATGGATGAGGGATTACTTACAGAAACACAGATGACTCAGAGGCAGCTGCATCTTGGTTGATGGCTGAGAAAAGCTGTATCTTTGGATGTCCTGCATTCATGTCAGGTCGCTTCACTGGTTATTGGCTCTCTTCTCCCCAGCGGTTGGTACTTGATTAAGAACTTAGGAATCTTGTGAATCTTTTAAGCTTTAAGAGCTTTCACTGTCTTGCTACCTGCTTTATGTCCTGGCTCTTTTGAGTCATCTCCCTACTTCAGGAAATGGTGTTTATATTTGGTAGGAAAAGCTGTACAACACCCCAAGGGTAAGAATAAAGCAGAAGGAAATATTCTATAATTTCGTAAGGAAATCTTGGGTCTTTTTGGTGTCCCTAGGCCACCTTATTGTGGCCTTCATAGATAATCACTGTTATTTTATTTTTGTTATAGGTGAGACAAGATGGTGATCTCACACTAGACTTGCATACTGATAATTCCCCATTCTGTAAAAAATCTAGTAAATTTTTCTTTAACAATTAGGAAGAAATGTTATAGAGAATTTACGGGGGTAGTTACACAAACTAAACATTCTTCTTTTCTCAGAAATGCAATGAGTACTTCCTCAATTGTCACCATGATGACCCAGTAAAATTATTATTAATAATAATTATTAATATTATTTATTTTTGTTTTTTTGAGACAAGTTTTCTCGGTGTAGTTTTGGTGCCTGTCCTGATCTTGCTTTATGGATCAGGCTGGCCTCGAACACAAAGTGCTGGGATTACACACGCCTGGCTCTACCTCCAGAGTGCTGGGATTAAAGGCGTACACCACCACCCCCTGGCTAGTAAAATTTTTTAATGTAATTTTTTTTATTGATTCTTTGGAAATTTCACATCATGCACCTTAATCCCACTCATTTCCCAGTCCCCCTATATCTGCCCTTTAACCTTGTAGTGTTCTCCCTAAAGGAAAACTAAAAAAAGAAATAACAAAAATAAGATAAAAAATAAAAAATACAAATAAGAATATTAATTAAAAAACAAGCAAACAAATAAACAAAAAACCAAGCCAAACCAAACAAAACCAAGAAAAAAACTCTTCACTCCTCTGTCGTTCCAACCTCACCTTCACTTCGTCTTAGTGGATTGGGAGCTGCTGTGTGTCATGCAGTAGACTCTTTTGTCCAAACAGCTTTACTTGTAAATCTTGACTGTGTAATGTGTTGTTGGTCAGGTTCAAGGCCTTTGGCTTCTGGTATACCATTAATAATGTACCCTCACTAAATCTCCTCTGGGATATGCTGCTGTTGCCCCAAGCCATTGAGATTCTGTGGCTATGGTTACATAGCATCTGTCCTTTTATGCACTCTATCAGGTCATAGATGGGGAAAATGTTGAGTAGTGCCCACTCAAAGACCTGGATGTGTGCCCAATTAGTAGCTGAATTGGTCTGATGGTGCTGCTGGGACCACCCCCTTTAGGTGAGGGGCTAGGACATCTCTCCAATACCCGTGATGAGAGGTAGGGCCAGCTTTCCCAAGTTGGGGGGAGGCAGCTCTCCTATGAGGGGTGGGTCCAACTTTCTTATGCTGGGGTCAGCAGTGGTCCATTATCTCAGGGTGGGGTCAGCTCTCTGGTATGGAGGTGGCTCTCCCCAGGCCAGTGATGGGCATGACCAGTTCTGCATGACCCTAGTACTTCAACACATAGTTCAACACATGGCCCCCTGTGGTAACACAGGGCAACATATATCAACACAGACCCTAGCTGTAGGACCATGGACCCAGACATAGCCAGCAAAAGCAATTTGGGCCTGGATGTCACCATGGCCCAGGGTAGCAATGCAGGCCTCTTAGATTTGCATGGACCCAGCAGCAGCATGGTCCTGGACATGAACCTCCATAGGACATGAATCATTTTGCCTCTCTCACTCTCATAACCCACCATATATTTGCTCACTTTAATGGCACCCAACTGTCTGGCACCACAAGGAACCAAGTAGGCTGATGGTTTCTTCTCTCCAAAAAGTGCAAATAGCCCCAGGCAAGTGTGTACTGGTAGAATTCTTTAGTGGTAAATGCCTATGATTATTCTTAAAGACTCAGCCTCTGGGTGTTCAGTGTCATGTTTGTTCACAAGCATCAATCACTCATGTATCATTAGGTATGTCTTCATTTCTAAGCCAACAAGAAACCGATTGTGAATCTTTGGGTTTGTCTGTCTCTTCAGATTGTATGCGGTGCTGGATTGCTTATGACCACATTGACTATTATTCTCCATGTATCCAAAAAAAAAAAACCGTGTTGACTTTCAATTTGCTGAGCTTTTCAGGTTGTTTAACATAGTCCTCTTGAAAGGCCACAAGATGATTTTATAAATCTTTGTAATATGTGATATGAGACTGCATACCTGTAAACTATCCTTTACAATAATTATTATAAAATTCCAAACATGTTCAAAATTGTAAAGAGCAATGCACAATTCAGTGTATTATTCAACAAATATACTTGCTTTCTCCCCACTTATCTGTTCTTTTTTCCCCAATCTGTTTTTTTAAAATATCTTCTTTATTTGAATCCTTATAATCAACTCCAGTAAGCGTGGTGATTTATATATAATAATGGGACATTTTGAATGTCAGTTACTTGAAATTACCTCCTGCAAACAATTTCAGATATTACTTTTCAATTCAGACTCTCTCAAATTTTCAGAACACATGTAAAAAGCAGACAGATTTGTTACCAGAATTCTAGACATGACTGGTTTCTAGCCCAGTTCTCAGTACAGTCTTCATGACCCTCTTAACATCACAGGAGCTCAGCCTCCACTGTCTCCATTTCTCTTGGCGTTCTGTTTACTGTTTACAGTTCAGAACAGGATGTCCCATTACGTTTGCTTCCAGCATCCTCGGCTGCTCTGGCACAGGTCTGCAAACTCTTCTCCCGACTGCCACCTGCCAGCTTCAGTGGCCTGGGAATTATACTGCCAAGTTAACCACCACAACAGCTCCACTACACAGAGCCATTTTATACATTCATTATTTTTCATTACCACAAACAAATACCTGGATGAAAAAACTCAAGAAAGATTATCTTTGGACATGGTTTGCTGTTATTATTCTTAGTGACAGGGAGGGCATGGGGATAGAAATATGTGGTAATTGGTCACATTTCACACATATTAGTAAAGAGGCTAATTCTAGTTCTTCCCTTCCTCTCCTTTTATTCAGTCATGATCCCAGCTCATGGGATAGTGTCATCCATATGTTAGATGACTCCCTTCTACTTTCTGGAAATTAGCTCTCACAGACAAACTCTAGGTGTATTTCCTAGGTGATTCTAAGTTGTTATGTGGATCACAAAGATATCCATCACAGATAACCAAATGATATTATTTTGCTTTGGGAAAATTAATCTTATAAAATGCTACATATCAAGCTATCAAGGAGAGTTTTGCTTTATTGTAATTACTATGATAACCATAAATTCTATATGTTTCCAATTTTACATAAGTCAGTGCTATGTTGTTTACCATGATTCTATCAAGAGGACCACAGAGTGACTATAATATAATTCATCCTCCTGCAGAATATCTGAATGCCCAGGAATAATTAATTTGGAAGTTATTTACAAGTACTTGGTGAAGCATGTGTCACTGATTTATGCAACAGCTCAAGGTCTTACTCACAGCTCACAGGAACATGAGATGCCATCAGTACAAAGTCAGTGACATTCTGAATACCTGACACTGTCACATAAGGCTTTACATTTATTGTGCGAGAGTTTTTCTTGGATCTCTGAGCACCAGTGAATGAAAGCATCTTTATCATACATCAGGGAGATTTAAATAACTATTAGTATTTATCATGTAAATTACCTCATGTCTCCTCACATCCAGTCACAGATCCCATCTTAGTCCTGGTCCCCAGTCTTGTTGATGTGTTTGAACTATGATGCCTAAATTCCTGTATTAATCTGATCCATCTATGCATATTCCACTATAATCAAAGCATGCCACCCATGTTAGTTACTTTTCTCACTGATGGACAAAACACATGACAAAAAGCAATGTTATGGTGGAAGTATGGTGGTGTATTATGTCCCCCAATATACTGTGTCTCCCAAAAAATTTACCTGAGAATCACAGGAAAAAGCCAGCCACTGTATTAACATAGAAGTCAGGCAATAGTAGCACACAGCTTTAATCCTATCACTTGGGAGGCAGGGATCTGTCTGGATCTCTGTGAGTTCAAGGCCACACTGGGAACAGAGCCAGGCATGGTGATATATGTCTTTAATCCCAGCACTAATCATAGAGGTCTGGAGGTCTGTACAGACAGACAGGAAGTGAAAGAGCTGGGCAGGACGAGAAAGTGATGTAGCTGGGCTGAGAGAGAAAATGAGAGAACAGAACAGAAAGGCATATGGGTAGACATGAAGTAGCTCACTTTTGGAAGCTGCAGAGTTGGTGAGATGAGGTTAGCTGTGGCTTTTCCTATTCCTCTGATCTCTGTCAGGCTATAACCCCAATTTCTGGCTCTGAGTTTTTTATTAATAAGACTATTTAGCAATTCGTGTACAAGGAAGTGTTTCTATTATTTCACAATCCTGAGGAGTGCAATCCATTGCAGTGGACAGGCATGGTAGAGGAAGCATTGTGGTCTTTGGTGCTGACTACAAAGTAGAGAATGGGCAGTATGCAGGTGGCTTTCCTTTTCCTCTTCTTATTCACTCTGGAAGAGCAGTCATAGGATCATGCTTTCCTCATTCAGAATGTGTCTCCTTGGTTAAACTCCCTGGAAACACTCGTAAAGACATTCATAATATATTCTTATTTAATGTCATGTGTGTTCATTAATCCATTCAGACAGACAATCAAAACTGAACAGTATGCATCCCACAACTTCATCTGGTATTCTTTTTTGAAGCTTTCAGTTTTGGGTGAAATATTGACCAACTATAAGAACTCAGATAATCAGGTCTCCCCTTGGCATCCAAGTCTCACTTCCCATCAACTTTCCTCATTACTATACCACAGTAGAATCAAAGGAATGTTACCTCTCAGAGACAATAACATGACCACCCTGAGCTCATTATTCATACCCATGATCCCATTGGTTGTAACACACACATCCCTAGCTGTGTCCACATAACACAGAATCCTTAATAATTCTATGTCAAACCTCTCTATTCTTCCTTCTTTGACCTAAAATATAATTGTTCACTGTTTTCCATGTTTCTCTTTACTTTAAAATGATTCTTACTTTATATTATATTGCAAAAATTATTTCTATTTCTGCTCTTTAATTTTATGAGGTAGAATATATAATGTGTTCCCTTTGGCAAAGCTGAAGAATGCAGCACATAGATGCTGTTAATCACTGAAACACTAACACACTGAAGAGATAGTTATGTGGCAGCACAGGTGCCCCAGAGGGCAGCCCTAGAGAAGGGATTACAAGTGCTGCAGCCAACCTGCTATTGCTATGTGCATTTGAGACACTGAAATTGAGTTCTTGTGCTTATAAAACAAATGCTTTTACCAAATGAGAGCCCCCCCATTCTTCAATTTTTAGGTAGAACCCAATGTTCTATAAATCTTGAGCACTCATGATTAATGGGCAAAAAATAGTTCAAATCCACACAATTTCCTTGTGTTCTTTCATAAGCTTATTTGTGAAAAAATTAAATTTGTATCTCAATACAGGGTACTCACTGCTATACAGACTACTAGATCGTCATCTCTTCATCAGTATTATTGAACTAATTTCTTCAATCTTAAATATATTTTTAAGTATTTTCCTTCAGCTCATTTTGCAAACACTAAATGTACATAGTCACTGTACGGTGCATGGAAGTTAGTAATAAATTTGAGGAACGCTTGTGGGAGTCTGCCAGAGTCCAGGTCCAACCTGCTCCCACCTTTTGAAGAGTTCTTGGGTGGAGGAGAGAGGAATGAGGAAATATTAGGTAGAAAGATAGAAGGAGACACAAACATAGAAGGAGATAAGAAAGACAGAGGCATAGGATAGCTTCGGGAGGGCCCTGGGTCAATACCCAGCTGTGGTGATATTTTATTTGTGCTCTAAGAAATAAGGCTTGCCTGGGGATCAGAGGATAAAGCCAGCCACAATGTTAAACATAGAGGTCAGGCAATGGTAGCACATGCCTTTAATTCTAGCATTCAAGAGGCAGAGATTTATCCAGAATTCTGTGAGTTCAAGGCACACCTGGTGGCACATACCTTGAATCCCAGCACTAGTTAACCATAGAGGTTTGGAGGTCTGTACAGACAAATAGGAAGTGATGTAGCTGGGTGGAGAGAGGAAGTAAAATGGCAGGGCACAGAAAGGTATATAAGGCGTGAGTATACAGGAAGTAGATCTCTTGGGCTGAAGATTTCCTAGCAGTAAGAACTTGTGGCTGGCTTGTTCTATTCCTTTGATCTTTCAGCTTTCACTGCAATATCTGGCTCCGCATTTTTTGTTAATAAGACAGTTTAGCAATTCGTGTTATACCCAGCCACCCAGATCTTTATTCAAAAGGACTTTTTATAATATGCCAAGGGGAGAGGCAAAAGACCTCCCCCTTGCACAATCAAAGCACAACATATAGTCAAGTGTGACCCTTCCAAATACCTGGTAACCATGTCCATGGCTAAATCATCCCTTTATGCAGCTCAGATTCTTAGACCCTGAGTAAGGTCTCACTGGGAAGCCTCTGTGGACCACCACAAACACTGATACATCCAATTTTCTATGTGAATAAAAGACAGTGTTACTGTTACCATAAAAACTAAAGAAATATGGAATGCTAAGAAAGGCTCTAATATCTCTTCTGTTAGTGAGACAAATGTTTAGGGGTTTATTTAAATAAGTTGATTTTTCATGACTCTCCCACTCATCAGATCAAGACTTTATGATCCCCACATTGATAATTATTAATCTTTCCTAAATAACTCCATGGTGGGTAAGTGAAGCTTATAGGCACTGTCAAACGTTGTAAATGAAATACTTAAAACTTAAAAACGAAATCTTACCCTTGGAAGTGTAACTCTCCTCTCTATCCGGATGCTCTGAGATCAACATGACATACACAAGCGGACTCTTCCTTCAGCATACGAATGCTATCATACATGCTTATTTTGTTGCTGTTGTTGTTATAATCTACTGGTTTGGCAGACGGATGATCTGTCCCCAAACCTTCTCTTCACTACGGCCCCATTCTTGTTTCCAAGCATTTTTATTGATTCCTCTCTTTCATGTGTAATTGTTTTACCCACTTCTATCTTTTAACAGTGACTTTTTCCTTTCCCTCTACCTCTGTTTTTCTCTGTTTCTAAACAAATGCAACAACAAATGCATTTCACTGATTTGAACTTGGACAGGTAATCATAGTTGCTGTGAATTCACACAGGCAACAGTCACATCATGTCCTGGAGACAACTACTCACAGTGTCGCTTCCCATTCTCTGGCTCTTGGTGCCCTCAAAACTTTAACTTGATATGCTAAAACTATAAATCTGTTTTTTTTTCTTCTCTTTTTTAAAATTTCTCATCCCCTAAATTGCATACAGATGTATCTTTTGGTTTTCTTCTTATATTAGTTGAGTGCTGGGCAATCAAAGGGTTTTGTCTCCTTAACAGATTTCCAGGGGCCCAAACTGACAGCTGCATTCTCCTTGACAGATTTTGGGGGCCCAAACTGTCTATCTCCTCTTCATCAAATATCATAGAGATATCCATCATGGAAGCGGTAGGGATGATGATAAGATTACTCATATTTTAGAGGGAAACAGCAAGCAAACATTAGTCAGAGAGAAGATGACAGTTAACAGGGGTGGAATTTACATCGGACTCTTATGTCTTGTGCTTAGTGAGGCATTTCCATGGTTTTTTAGGCCACAGTTGTATGTCCACATGATATCTCCAGACAAGGGACAGCATTCAGGAGCTGAACCTTGGTTCCACCTCCTTGGGGGGTCAATCCTTATATGGAGACACCAGGCAAACTGAAACAGAAAACAAAATGTGCCTTTTTAATGGACAGGCAGACAAACATGACAGACAACACAAAAGAAGGAAAGAAATGGGGGTGCTAATGCTTACCTGCTCGAGGGACCAAAAGAACCACACTAAGAGGTCTTCTTACTGAAACACACCATCTTGGGGATGCTGTCAAGCACTATGAGTGATGGGACGGAGAAGATCAGAATCTGCACTGGGAAAGAAAAAGTAACAAAAGTTCCACATTCAGGCACAAGATGTTGCTGGATCTTAATGGCTCAGATACTAGGAGTCAGATGAAGGCAAGCAGCAAACTCATTTATTCAAAGCAAAATAACAAGTCTCAGGAACACAGGTGAGAACTTTGAAAATTCTACAATTTTCCAAAACCATCCCAGGAAAGAAAGACTTTGCCTGGAACAAACCAACACAGCATTCCAAATACGCCAGTGGTCATGGTTTATGCAATACAATTCCAGGTTTGACTCACAACAATAACTTACTTGTCTTATTCACACACTATCATTTTCTTTTTCTTTTGTAATAAAACTGCAAGAATCCAGTCTCAACTGTGTTTATAGGGAAGGAGCCAAGACCTGCCCTTTCTTTCTGTGTTCTTACTGTGATGACAGGCATAAAAATGACAAAGAAGAAACAAACACAATCAAATATCAAATACTGACTAATACTGCAATATTGCTGGGCAGTAGTATTTTAGGGTGTGTTACTTTTGTTTATGTTGCATTTGTTTAACTCTGTGAAGCTGTGTTTATTGTGCCTGTCTAATGGTTTAATACCTGATGGTTTAATAAAAAGCTGAATGGCCAATATCAAGGCAAGAGAAATCATAGATGGGGCTGGCAGGCAGAGAGAATGTATAAAGGGAGAAATCTGGGAGGAGAGATGTAGGAATGATAGAGAAGGAGGAGGACTCCAGGAGCAGCCACCTATCTACACAGCAAGCCATGGAGTAAGAGTAAGATTTACAGAAGTAAGAGAATGGGAAAAGCACAGAGATGGATAATTTAAGTTAAGGAAAGCTAGCAAGAAACAAGTTAAGATAAGGCCAGGCATTCATAAGTAAGAAAAGCCTCTGTATGTTTTTTTGGGAGCTGGGTGGCAGGGCCCCACAAGAGTTAAAATGAACAACAACAGAGTATCAGAAATTCTAACACTCAAAGTGAGACAAATTTTGAAAAAATGTGGAAATTTCAAATAAGTTTCTTATAAGCTTGATGTACAAGACATCTTACATGCAAGCATAACCCAAAGGTATAAGGTCACTACACACATGCCATGGAAACAAGGAAAATACTGAAATAATGGATTTCTATCTTGAGAATGTAATTTTAAGATAATCCTGTGAACTAATTCAGCAAAATCTGATAGCATAAATAAAGCAATTGAAATGTGTAAGGAAGGGGCCTTTTCCCAGCTTTTGAAGTTGTGAAATAGAGTTGATTGTATATGTTAGAGAACAGTCACCTCTCTACAATACTGGTTGGTTTGCTAAGAGAATCTCTTTCTGTGGCAAATATGTAACAGATGTTGTTACTACTGTATGGACCAGGTTCCCTGCATGCCAGAGTTAGGGAATGCTATTTAGGGAGTGTATCTGGATTAAAACAGGAATTTATCTTAGAAAACATATGTCATTTATACTAATAATTGATATCCCCTTGTATCTTAGAGGTATCAAATAGTGATATATTTGTGGATGGATATTACTACTTGTAAACTATGGATATTCATCCTGCCTCTAATCACAAATATAAATTATTCTTCAATGAGGTATAGTTCAAGAGGAATGTATACCACTGAGAGAGTAATCTCATCTAGGGACAAACTGGACATTTACTCAAGAGATTAATTATTTGATTGCTGGGCAGAATAAAAATCTTGTGTAGACAAAACTGCAAGCACAGCTGAAATCAGAGTTATGGTATGAACACACTAGGAATTCATTCAGAAAAGAATATACCTAAACAAAGAGAAAGTGTGAGTTTTTATAGCAACTAGGTACAAAGAAGGGAGTAAGACGAATCTTAGTGAAAAACCATTGTTGATAATCCCTAGAAGCTAAAAACCATCCAGGGCCAATCCAGAATCTCCATTATTTCCATAAGAACAGTGAGTAACTTTGTATCTAATTTAAATGCTCTGTTGACATTCGCTAGTTGTACAAAGAATTGGTGGGTAAAACTGATGAGAACTTCAGGGACTTCTGGTAAATCATGATAATGTTAATAAATTATATCAGTGGTGGGTTTTCTTTTTAATAGTATACAATACACTCAGAAACACAGATGACAGTTTTTTAAAAAATCTCTTTCATAAAGCAATAAAACTGATCAACCTCTGTAAATTTTGCTTTTGCCATTTCAGTATCCAGAGTAGCAAGCAGGACCTGCCTATGAGTTTGGTTGCTCTTGGAGTGTGTTTATCTCTAGGCAAACTACTTGTGTGATATGCAAGTTGAAATCAGAAATGGTCTTTTTCCCTGTAAAACATTTTACCTGAAATTTCATCAGTTTCATGAAACATGATATTCTAACTTGGATATGTTGCTGATACTTTCTACAGATACATATGAAGTAAAGCTGTCAACTTGAAAAAATTACCAATAATGTTTTAAATGACAGAATTTCACCTTTCCAGATGGCTAGATGAGCTCAGCATATTTGCCTCAACACCTAGTGATGAGAACTCAGCCTCCAGGACCCACATGGTAGAAGGAGAAAACTGACACTTGACAGTTGTTCTCTAGGCTCCATATACATGGGATGGCAAGTGTGGGGGCAGATATATACACATACATGTGTGCACACATACAGTGTGTGTGTGTGAGAGAGAGAGGGGGGGAGGGACAGAAACAGAGAGAGACAGAGAGAGAGATTTAAGCGTGTGTGTGAGAGAGAGGGGGGGAGGGACAGAGACAGAGAGAGACAGAGAGAGAGATTTAAGCTTTCAAGCATAACTAAATCTAAATCAGTTTTGGGAAAATTATATATACTTTTGATCTTCTGGTTTTTATACAAAACTCTGGGTTGAAGTAATGAATATGATCTTTTGTTTTATTGATTCAATGCATGAACTATAAAGGGTTGTCCTAACCTAGTTAACAATATTCCCAAGTGACTTATGCATGCTACTAGAAAAGCAGCATAAAACAAAGACTATTCACATAAACTTACTAGGGCTGAAGACATGGTTTGGTTGTTAAGAACACTTACTGCTCTTGCAGAGGGCTACAATTTGGTTCCCAGCACCCACATGGTGCTTCTCAAGCATTTGTAACACTAGTTACAGGATTCTGGTGTAGACAAATTTCTAAACGATTTTATTAAATAAGAAACACAGAGCCAAATACAAAGGTAATAGCCGAAGACATCAGAGAAATAGTGAATAGCCACGACTAGCCTTAGCTTACCACCACACTGTAGCTTTCCCAGAGACAACTTCTTCCTGTCTAACCTGCACTTTTATTGCCTTCCTGTTCTGCCTTCTCTTTGGTTCTAAGCCCAGCCACATCACTTCCTTGTCACTGCCTGTCTATAGAGATCTCCAGGTCTCTATGGCTGGTACTGGGATTAAAGATGTGTGCCACAACTCTTGGCTGTGTCCTTGACCACACAGAGACTCTGCCTGCCATGTGATTGAATTAAGTTCGATTGCTATCACCACCTGACTTCTGTTTTATGGCTCGCTATGTGACCTCTGATCTCCAGGTAAACTTTATTTATTAACATACAAATAAATTATCACATTTCAGCACAAATAAAATATCACCACATTTCCCCTTTTTATCCTAATAAGAAAGAAAAAAGAAAAAAAAAGAAAAGAAAAAAAGTTATACTAATATAAGAAAAACTATATACAGTAAGTACAATAACTATATACAATATATACAAGCAATAAATACCTCAACAATGTCTGGTCCATTTGCATTTGACAAACTCAGAGAAAATATTCCATTATCTATCCTAGTTTGGTAAGTCCAAAATGTACCTTATTCACTTTTTATCCTAATTGGTATTACCAACAGAAAACTATCTTATAATATCTTTCAAATTTATATACTTTATACCACTTTAGTGCGTTTCTTTTCTGAAATCAACAAGGAAAACTATATCTAGTCTTCAACTAACTATAACTATCTAATCTTCAGCTAACTATAACTATAACTATCTAATCTCCCTCAGAGACCCAAGAAGGAAATAATATTACCTAATAAAACAGGAAGTGCAAACAAGTGACTTCCAAAAGAAATGTGAGTTGACAGATACAGCCAGCTCCCTGGACAGTCACCTGAGGTTTCTCCATAATTTTGGGGCATCATCTTCAGCCTATAGGCTTAGCATATCTGACAGACTTGTTTGTGAAGTAGGATGTACACAAAGCCTACAGTTTGAACTCACATTAGGTGCAACTAGTCCATGTACCAGATAAACCTGAATTCCCCTAGTGTCCTGTCATGATTGAGGATTTTAAATTCTGGAAATTGTTGGTGTTTTTGGATTTCAGCTGTCCATTTTTCTTGGCTTGTGGGTGTCTTCATCTCTTTTATTAAAAGCCAGTCTACCATTGAGAGGTTAGAATCCGTCAGCTTAGTTACTCTTTCAAGAGTAACTGTTTCAGCTTCTGTTCCACTGCACACCAGAAGCCATCAGTCCATTGCCTGTTCAGGTACCTTCGAAGAAAGGGGCACTGTACCTTTACTGGATTGCAAAGGCCACTTCAGTAATGGTGCCATATTGTCCTGGCCTCAGAGGACACGTGTTGCTAAAACCATAACTACACTTGTCTTGGCCAGGATTGGTAGCACTTTGTTTTGTGTCCTGTCTGTCCATTTTGTCCTGTTTGCCAGCAGTCTATTCGAAGACACTTTGTTGTCCAGTGGCTAACATTTGCCACAATGAAAAAGTTAACTTCATATGCAGTTTCTTCAATGCCAATATCTTCTCTGAAGTAGATTGGTACTGCCAGGAGCTGACATGTCTCATAGTCATAAAAAAGAAAAAAATTTAAGTCATTAAAACATTTTAAATGCCATATTCTATAGATCTCTGAAAGGTTTGAAGATGATCTGTCTATCTGAAATATATCTGCTCAACCTTGAAAGCATACCTAATATGACTACAAGTTCAATTGTAATGTCTAACTACTAACTTTCATTTCTTTATATCCTAATAGTTGGTAATAATAACATTCAAGGATTAGCAAATTGCATTACATTGTTAAATGAACTGTATAAGTACAATATCCTGAACAAGATTAGAAATATACGTACAGCATTTTCTAACAGTACAGCATTTTCTAACAATATCTATCTCAATATATATATAATTTGTATACAATATATAAAAATCCAATCCAATATAAAGTATTTAATACTAGGAAGTAGATTCAATAATCTATTTCCTAGATTATTCAATAATAATATTCAATAATATCATAGCTATATCCTCTCTTTTCTTTTCAGAGTAGATTCAATAATCTACTCTTTATTTTATCATTTCTATATATCTTTTTTTTTCTAGCAAGAACCTTAAATCTAATCTCCTTTGCTTAGCCCTTTTCCTAACCATTAACAACAACAACTTGTCACCAACCTCCTAAACAATGAAAATTATCCCAGACCCGAAACCCATTGAAAAACCAAAACCCACCTGCCCTACACCACCTCTATGGGGATGTGGGCATCATGTTCTTAAAATTGCTTCCTGCTCGTTGTGGGTGAAGACATCTTTATTCTGAAAAGAAAAATTTTGGGTTAATTGTCAAGTTATAAAAAAGGTAGTTATATCATTTGTTGCCCAGTCTCTGCATAATGCCAAAGGTCAGGGCTTATCTCAAGACCTTATTCAAATAGTGTGTGAAATTGGATCATCTCAGCTAGCCATCTCAAACTTGTTCTGAGCAGTTTTTAGTCCAAATCTGATCTGTGGGTGATGTTTGTCAGCTTAGCGGTATTATTATTGTCCATGTGGAATCATTGTTGTGGGGCCCCATCATCTTTCTGGAGACTTCAAATTCAATGTTAGGCTTGGTCATGATTGCCTGCAGAAAACTGATAGAGACTCGAACACAAAGATATGTACAGGCAACTAAATGAAGCTTTTTTTCTAGAATTAGTTATTACTTTATATGACCATTAATATCATAACATTCTGGTGCCTTCTGTGGCCTCCAAAGGCACATGCACATATATGGTACATAAGCATAATTGCAAGCAAAAGACTCATACACATGAAAAAAATCTAAAAATACCTCTTAAGTACATAAACCATACTAGACTTGCAGTTGCTAATATTTCATCCCCACCTGCCTTTCCAATTTTCCTTGATTATTAATGGTCATCTCTTACTCCCATCACCTTTTCTCACATGACCTTAATTCTATATACTTTGTATTTCTTGTTGCTGTAACTTTATGCTGTGTTTTATTTTTAAGATCATTTGAAATATATAATATGCTATGGGCTGGGCTTGGTTATAGATGTTCATTTAAAGAATATTATTGCTGACTGCTGCTTAGCATTTATCTGTTATAGAATATTTGGTTCCCCTTTTGTAGTGCATTTTAAATTCCCTTTCCTGGGGGACATCAAGAAAGTTAAGTTACACTGACTTAGTAGAATTATTTGTAAACACTTTTGTTGTAAAAGTTTGGAGACCTGAGTTTGATGCTCAGAAATATACATAAGAGGCCCCAGGGATACTACACATACCCCCTTCCTCCACCCACCACTGCTCCAGGTGCAAGTCAGCAGGGAAGAATCCTGCAGTCAGGCATCCCCAGCAACAACCCCCATTGGACTGGACCCTGCAATCTACAAGACCCATTCACTGCCCAAAACCCACACACCCCAATGCAACCTTAGCAGCTCCCTGAGACACAGAATCTGCCAGGTCTGATGGGACCAAGAGCTCTGATTAGACCAAGAATACCAAGAGTTTAGATAGGACCAAGAAGGGCTTCCTGAGACACAGAATCTGGAAAACCTGATTGGACCAAGAGTTCCAATTGTACCAAGATTGGACCAATGATGCCCCCCTGAGACACAGACACAGCTAGCACAGAGTGGACAAAGAGCAGCTACCTTAGATGTAGTGGTTCTACAACAGTAAGACCTGAATATCACAATGTAGAAGAAGCAGAAGAAAGCAACTTTAAAAATAACTTTATGAAGATGATAGAGGATTAAAGAGGAAATGAAAAATTCCCTTAAAGAAATTGAGGAAAACACAAAGAAAAAAATAGAAGAAATCAATAAATCCCATAAAGAAAGCCAAGAAAAACAAGAAAAAGCAATTAAACATGTGAAGGAAACAAGTCAAGACCTGAAAATTAAAACAGAACCAATGAAGAAGACACAAATCAAGGGAATGCTGGAAATAGAAAACCTGAGTTAAAAAAAAAGGAACTACAGATGCATGCATAACCAACAGAATACAAGTGATGAAAGAAAGAATCTATGGCATGGAGGATACAATAGATTCATCAGTCAAAGAAAACACTAAAGCAAAAATGTCATAACACAAAACATCCAGGAAATCTGGGACAACATGAAAAGAACAAACCTAAAAATAGGGATAGAGGAGAAGAATACCAATTCAAAGGCACAGAAAATATATTCAACAAAATCATACAAGAAAACTTTCTCAATTTAAAGAAGGAAATACCTATGAAGACACAAGAAGCTTATAGAACACCAAATAGACTAGACACCTAAAAAAAGTCCCCTCACCACATAATAATTCAAAAACATACAGAATAAATCAGAATATTAAGAGCAGCAAAGGAAAAAGTCCAAGTGACTTATAAAGGCAAACCCATCAGAATAACACTCAAATTCCAAATGGAAACTAAAAGCCAGAAGGTCCTGGACAGACATAGTGCAAACACTAAGTGACCATGGATGCCAGCCCAGACTTATAGTGCTATTTTATTTGTACTGAAATGTGATTTTATTTGTATGTTAATAAATCAAGTTGCCTAGGGGTCAGAGCTATTAGCAAGCCATAGCGAAAGCCAAGGCAGTGGTGGTGCATGCCGTTAATCCCAGCACTTGTTAGGCAGAGCTAGGTAGATCTCTGTGTGTTCAAGGATACAGCCAGCATTGGAGACACATGCCGTTAATCTCAATACCAACCATAGAAGACATGGAGGTCTGTACAGACAAGCAGTGGTGAGGCAGTCATGTGGTTGGGTTTACAACCAATGAGAAGGCAGAACAGGAAGGCTATATAAAGACAAACAGACAGGAAGTAGGTCTCTTTTGGAGAGGTCACTCTTGACTGTAGAGGATCACTGGAGCAGGAAGAGTAAGGCTCTGACCTCTTGGCTTTGTTCTCTGAATCGGCTCTGTGTTTCTTATTCAATAAGACAGTTGGTTACTTCTACACAGACTACTGTACCCAACAAAACTTTCAATCACCATAGATGGAGTGAACAAGACATTCCAAGACAAAACCTGATTTCAACAATACCTATCCACAAATTCAGTCCTACAGAAAGCACTAGAGGGAAAACTCCAACCTAAGGAAGTCAGATGCTCCCACAAAACCACAGAAAATAGATAACCCCACAGCAGTAAATCCCAAAGGAGGGAAATACACACACTACCACCAAAAGATACCAGGAATTGACATTCATTGGTCATTAATATCCCTTAATATCAATGGACTCAATTTACTTATAAAAGGCACAGACTAACAGAATGGATACAAAAACAGGATCCATCCTTCTGCTGCATACAAGAAACACATCTCAACTTCAAAGACAGACACTACCTCAGATTAAAAGGCTGGGAAAGGATTTTCCAATCAAATGGATTTAAAAAGCAAGTTGGTATAGTTATCTTAATATCTAACAAAATAGACTTCAAACTAAAATCAATTAAAAGAGATATTAAAGTACAATGTATATTTATCACAGGAAAAATCCACCAAGATGAAGTCTCAATTCTAAACATTTAAGCCACAAATAAAAAGGCACTCACATATGTAAAAGGAACATTACTAAAGATTAAATCACACATCAAACCCCACACACAAGTAGTGGGAGACTTCAACACCACACTCTCACCAATGGACAGGTCTGCCAGACAGAAAATTAACAGAGAAATAAGGGATCTAGCAGATGTTATGACTCAAATGGACTTAATAGATATCTATAGAACATTCTACACCCCAGAAAAGAATATATCTACTTCTCAGAACCCCAAGGAACCTTCTCTAAAATCAACCACATACTAGTCACAAAGCAAATCTCATTACAAAAGAATTTGAATAACCTCCTGTATTCCATTGATCCACCATGGCTTAAAGTTAGATTTCAACAATAATAAAAATTACAGAAAGCCTACAATCTCATGGAAACTGTATAATAATTAACTGAATCACCAATGGGGTCAAGGAAAAAATAAAGAAATTAAAAATTTTTTAAAATTCAATGAAAATGAATGTATAACATATCTAAACTTATGCAACACCTCAGCAGTGCGAAGAGGAAAATTCAGAGCACTAAATGCCCACAAAAGAAGTTGGAGAAATATCACACTAGCAATTAAACAGCACACCATAAAGCTCTAGAACAAAAAAGAAGCAAAGTCACCCAGGAGGAATAGACAACAGGAAATAATCAAATGGATGTCTGAAATCACTAAAATAGAAAGAAAGAGAACAAAACAAAGAATCAACAAAACAAAGAGTTGGTTATTTGAGAATATCAACAAGATAGACAAGCCCTTATCCAATCTAACCAAAAAGGCAAAGAGAAAACATCCAAATTAAGAAAATCAGAAATGAAAAGAGAGAATGAGGAAATCCAAAGAATGATCAGGTCATACTTCAAAAACCTGTACTCCACAAAAGTAGAAAATCTAAAAAAAAAAAAAAAATGGACAATTTTCTGGATAGGTATCACAAACCAAAATTAAATCAAGACCAGATAATCAATTTAAATAGACCTATAAGCCCTAAGGAAATAGAAATTGTCATTAAATGTTTCCCAACCAAAAAAAAAAAATCCCAGGACCAGAGGGTTTCAGCCCAGAATTCTACCAAAATCTCAAAGAAGAAATAGTACCAATACCCTTCACACTTTTCTACATAATAAAAACAGAAGGAACACTGCTAAACTCTTTTTATGAAGCTACTATTACCCTGATATCCAAAGCACACAAAGATGCAACAAAGAAAGAGAATTACAGACCAATCTCCCTCATGAACATTGATGCAAAAATACTCAATAAAATATTGGCAAACTGAATCCAAAAACACATCAAAAACATCATCCACCATGATAAAGTAGGCTTCATCCCAGGGATACATGGATGGCTCAACATACAAAAACCTATCAATGTAACACACCATATAAACAAACTGAAAGAAAAAAAATGATCGTCTCATTGGATGCTGAAAAAGCCTTTGACAAAATCCAATACTGCTTCATGATAAAGGTCTTAGAGAAATCAGGAATACAAGGTACATACCTAAACATAATGAAGGCAATTTACAACAAGCCAACAGCCAAAATCAAATTAGAGAGAAACTTAAAGTGATTCCACTAAAATCAAGAACAAGACAATATCTATTCAATATAGTACTCAAAGTTCCAACTGGAGCAATAAGAAAACAAAAGAAGATCAAGGGGATACAAATTTAAAAGGAAGAAAAACTTTCTCTTTTTGGAGATGATATGATAGTATACATAAGTGACCCCAAAAATTCTACCAGGGAACTCCTACAGCTGATAAATACTTTCAGCAATGTTTTGGGATACAAAATTACCTCGAAAAAGTCAGTAGCTCTTCTACATACAAATGATAAATGGGCTGAAAAAGAAATCATAGAAACACCACCCTTTACCAAAGCCACAAATAATACAAAATCCCTTGGGGTAACCTAACTAAGCAAATGAAAGACCTGTATGACAAGAACTTCAAGTCTTTGAAGAAAGAAATTGAAGAAGATATCAGAAAATTTGAAGGTCTCTCATGCTCATGCATAGGTAGAATCACCATAATAAAAATGGCAATCTTATCAAGATCAGTCTACAGAGTCAATGCAATCCCCATAAAAATTTCAACATAATTCTTTACAGATCTTGAAAGAAAAATACTCAACTTTATAAGGAAAAATAAAAAAAACCTAGGATAGTCAAAACAATAAAGCAACATCTGGAGGCATCACCATCCCTGACCTCAAGCTCTACTATAGAGCTATAATAATAATAAAAACAACTTGGTATTGGCATAAAAACTGACATGTGGACCAATGGAATCAAATTGAAGACCCTGACATTAATCCACATACCTATGAACACCTGATTCTTTATAAAGAAGTCAAGACCATACAATGGAAAAAAAGAAAGCATCTTCAATATATGGTGCTAGCATAACTAGTTGTTAACATGTAGAAGATTGCAAATAGATCCATATCTATCACCATGCACAAAACTCAAGTCCAAGTGGATCAAAGACCTCAATATAAATCCTGTTTCATTGAACCTGATAGAAAAGAAAGCAGGAAGTAGGCCTGAACACATTGGCACAGGAGACCACTTCCTAAATATAACACCAGTAGCACAGAAACTGAGAGGAATGATCAATAAATGAGACCTCCTGAACCTGACATGCTTCTTTAAGGCAAAGGACACAGTAAAGAAGACAAAATAATAGCCTACAGAATGGGAAAAGATCTTCACCAACCCCATATCTGACAGAGGGCTGATCTCCAAAATATATAAAGAATGCAAGAAACTAGATATCAAAATACCAAACAATACAATTAAAAATTGGGCTACATATCTAAGCAGAAAATTCTCAACAGAAGAATCTCAAATGACTGAAAGACATTTGAGGAACTGCTCAACATCCTTAGTCATCAGGGAAATGCAAATCAAAATGACCTTGAGATACCATCTTACACCTGTCAGAATGGCTATGATCAAAAACACTGATGATAGCTTATGCTATAGAGGATGTGGAGCAAGGGGAACATTCCTCCACTGTTGGTGGGAGTGCAAACTTGTACAGCCACTCTGAAAATCAGTATGACAATTTCTCAGATAATTGGGAATAAATCTAACTCAAGACCTAGCTATACTACTCTAGGAATACCCCTAAGGAATGCTCAATCATACCACAAGGACATTTCCTCAACTATGTTCATAGCAGCATTATTCATAGTAGCCAGAACCTGGAAACAACCTAGATATCCCTCAACCCAAAAATGAATAAAGAAAATGTGGTACATATACACAATAGGGTACTGCTCAGCAGTAAAAAAATAATAACTGCCGAGCAGTGGTGGCGCACACCTTTAATCCCAGCACTCGGGAGGCAGAGGAAGGCGGATCTTTGTGAATTCGAGGCCAGCCTGGTCTACAGAGCGAGATCCAGGAATGGTGCAAAGCTACACAGAGAAACCCTGTCTCAAAAAACCAATAATAATAATAATAATAATAATAATAATAATAATAATAATAATAAACATCATGAAATGTGTTGGTAAATGGGTGGAAAATATCATCCTGAGTGAGGTAACCCAGACTCAAAAAGACAAACATGGTATATACTCACTCATAAGTGGCTGCAGATGCAAAGCAAAGGATCTACTGCTCCAGAGAAGGAACTCCTTCTCTGCTCCTATGTAACAAGGAGGACCCTAAGAGGGACACCTGAAACACCCTGGAAAGTAGAAATAGATGAGATCTCCTGAATAAACTGGGGCTGAGGGAGGGCAATGGAGGGTAAGGGATCGGGAATGGGACTATGCAGGAATGAGATGGTTGAGTTGGAAAAGGGGTGCAGTGGCAGAATGCTGAGGGAGATATTTTGATAGAGGGAGACATCATGGAGATAGGAAGAAACCTTATGTGAAGGAAGTTCCCAGGAATCCACAGGGATGACCCCAGGTTAGACTACTAGTAGTGGTGGAGGAGGTGTCTGAGCTGGCCTACCCTAGTGATAAGATTGGTGAATGCCTTAGCTCTCATCATATAGCCTTCATCCAGTAACTGATGGAAACAGATGCAAGGAGATGCCAAGCAACAGTCCAAGCTCTAGAAGTCCAGTCAAAGAGAGGGAAGAACAATTCTATGAATAAGTGGCAGCAAGACCATGATGGGGAAACTTACAGATACAACTGAATCAAGCTAGAGGGAACTCATGAACTTTGGATGACAACTATAAAGCTTGCATGGGACTGGACTGGGCCCTCTGAATGGGGAAGACAATTGTGTAGCTTGGTCTGTTTGAGGGACCCCTGACAGTGGGAATAGGATCTATCCCTGGAGCATGAACTGGCTTTTTGGAGCCCTTTGCCTATGGTGGGACACCTTGCATAGCCTTGATGCAGGGTGAGGGGTTTGGATTTGCCTCAGCTGAATGTGCACAGCTTTGATGACACCCCATAGAAGGCCATACCTTTTTAGGGGAGAGGATTGGGGATAGGCTGAGGGAAAGGCTGGGGGAAGCAGGAGGAGGGAGGGAAAGATCTGAGGTTAGTATGTGGAATGAATAAAAAATTTCTTAATAAAAAAAGAAATAAAAAGAAATGTATAGAAATACTTGTTATCCTCCAATAGACATTTTCCTATGCTCTGAATTAAATTCCAGGTGCCCACTGCAATAACACACTATTGATTTTCTTTCTCTTCTTAGTTATATTTCTTTTTCTTTCTCTGATAGTGTCTTATGGGTAAATTTTCAAAATAAACTTCTGTAGTTTGATTTTTCTTTGGGTCACCAGCTCACATATAACAACACAGAGACATTAATTATGAAAGCTCAGTCTATCACTTAGACTTGTTCCTAACTAGCTCCTATAACTTAAATTAATCCATATTTTTATTAATCTGCATTCTATCATGTGGCTTTTACTTCTTTCCCATTCTGCGTGTCTAACTCATTCTATGTCTGGCTGGCATCTCTGCCTCTCTTCTTTCCAGAGTCATCTCTGTGTCTGGAAGTCCTGCCTATACCTCTGCCTAGCTATTGGCTATTTAGCTCTTTATCAAACCAATAAGAAGGCATCTTGGCAAAGACACATCTTCAGAGTGTACAAAAAGATTATTCCATAACATACTTCCTCCATTCATAATTAGGTTTTGAGAATCTGCTTCTAGTAAAACACAAATTAATAGGTGAAATGAAATAATTTCTACAGATCTTGAGTGTAAAATATAAAGAATAAACTTTCTTCAAGGAAAATATCAGCAATTCTACTGAACTGATTAAACATCTTTCAGGGGCCTCAAGGAGCTAGGCCCTGGGACATAGCCAGTCCCTAAGATTGCCCACTCATCTCTGCCCCAGGAAAAATTCCTGTGTAAAGCTCCCCCACCAAAATCCCCCATCAGACCCTTCAATCTACAAGATCCATGCCCTACCACAATATCCATCTGCCTGCAACTCCAGTAACTTCCTAAGAAATAGAATCCACCAGTTCTCATTAGACCATGAGTGGCTTCCTGAGACACAGAATCCACCAGCTCTCATTGGACCAAGAGTGGCTTTCTAAGACACAGGATCCACCAGCTGTCATTGGACCAACAGTTGACAGCCAGCAGGGAAGACTCCTGGGGGCAGGCTCCCCCACCAACCCCCCCCATCAGACCTACCAATCTACAAGACTCATGCCCTGCCCCAATATCTATCCCCCTGTAACACCAGTGGCTTCCCGAGACACAGAACCTGCCAGCTTTCATCAGACCAAGAGAGGCTTTCTGAGACACAGAATCTGCCACATCTGACTGGACCAAGAGGCCTGATAAGACCAAGAGTGGCTCCCTGAGCCACAGAACCAGCCAGTTTGGACTGGACCAAGAGCAGCTCCCTGAGATACAGAATCTGCAAGCTCCAATTAGACCAATAGCTAAGTTTGGACCAAGAGTGGCTCCCTGAGGCACAGATACAGCAAGCACAGACTAGACCAATAGCAGCTCGTTCAGACACAGGCACCTCTTTCACCTATTGGAGGAAGAGATGGGTAGACACCAGTAAAAAATACATACAACAACACACAGAGCAATATGGCATATGGCATCACCAGAACCTAGCCCTTCTACAGCAGCAAGACCTAACCATCACAATGTAGAAGAAGCAGAAGAAAGTGACCTTAAAAATAACTTCATGAAGATGCTAGAGATCTTTAAAGAGAAAATAACAAAGTCCCTTAGAGAAATTGAGAAAAAGATGAAGAAAAAAATTGGAAGAAATCAATAAATCCCTTACAGAAAGCCAAGCAAACCATGAAAAAGCAATTAAACATATGAAGGAAACAGATCAAGGCCTGAAAAGTAAAATAGAAACAATGAAGAAGACACAAATAAAGGGTAATGCTGGAAATAGAAAATCTGAGTAAATGAACAGGAAACAGAGATGCAAGCATAATTAACAGAATACAAGAGATGGAAGAGAGAATCTTTGGTGTAGAGGATAAAATAGAAGAAATAGATTCTTCACTCAAAGAAAACACTAAAGCCAAAAAAGTCATAACACAAAATGTCCAGGAAATCTGGGACAACTTGAAAAGGCCAAACCTAAGAATATAGGGATAGAGAAGGAGAGGAATACCAATTCAAAGGCACAGAAAATATATTCAACAAAATCATATAAGAACACTTTCCCAACTTAAAGAAGGAAATACCTATGAAAATATAAGAAGCTTATAGAACACCAAATAGATTAGACGCCCCCCCCCCCCGCTCCCAAAAAAGTCCCATCACCAAATAATAAGTGAACCACTAAACAGACAGAATAAAGAAAGAATATGAAGAGCAGCAAAAGTAAAAGGCCAAATGATTTATAAAGGCAGACCCATCAGAATAACACCCAAATTCTCAATGGAGACTTTGAAAGGGAGAAGGTCCTGGACAGACATAGTGCAGACACTAAGAGATCATGGATGCCAGCCTAGATTAATATACCCAAGAAAACTTTCAATCACCATATACGGAGTGCACAAGACATTCCAAGACAAAACCAGATTTCAACTATACCTATCTACAAATTCAGTCCTACAGAAAGCACTAGAAGGAAAACTCCAACCTAAGCAAGTCAGATACACCCATGAAAACACAGGAAATAAACCCACAGCAGTAAATTTCAAAGAAGAAAAATACACAGACACTACCACCAAAAGATAACAGGAATTGACAATCACTGGTCATTAATATCCCTTAATATCAATGGACTCAATTCACCTATAAAAAGACACAGGCTGAGAGAATGGATACAAAAACAGGATCCATCCTTCTGCTGCATACAAGAAACACATCTCAACTTCAAAGACAGACACTACCTCAGATTAAAAGACTGGGAAAGGATTTTCCAATCAAATGGACTTAAGAAGCAAGCTGGTATAGCTATCCTAATATCTAACAAAATAGACTTCAAACTAAAATTAACCATAAGATATGTGGAAGAACATTACATACTCATCACAGGAAAGATCCACCTAAATAAAGTTAAAATTCTGAATATTTATGCCCCAAATACAAGGGCACCCACATATGTAAAAGAAACATTACTAAAGCTTAAATCACATATCAAACCCCACACATTAATAGTGGGAGAATTCAACACCACTCCTCACCACTGGACAGATCAGTCAGGCTGAAACTTAACATAGAAATAAGGGATCTAACAGATGCTGTGATTCAAATGGACTTAATAGATATCTACAGAACATTCCACCCTAATAAAAAAGATTATATCTTTTTCTCAGATATCTACAGAACATTCCACCCTAATAAAAAAGATTATATCTTTTTCTCAGAAACCCATGGAATCTTTTCTAAAATTGACCACATATGTGGTCACAAAGGAAATGTCAACAGATACAAAAAAATTGGAATAACCTCCTGTATTGTATCAGACTACCATGACTTAAAGTTAGATTTCAGGAATAACAAAAACTGCAGAAAGCCTACAATTTCATGGAAACTGAATAATGCTCAACTGAACCACCAATGGGTCAAGGAAGAAAGAAAGAAAGAAATTGAAGACTTCATTGAATTCAATGCAAATGAATGTACTACATACCCAAACTTATGGAACACTATGAAAGCAGCGCTAAGAGGAAAGTTCATAGCACTAAATGCCCACATAAAGAAGTTGGAGAAATATCACACTAGTGAATTAACAGCAGACCTAAAAGCTCTAGAACAAAAAGAAGCAAAGTCACCCCGGAGGAATAGACGCCAGGAAATACTCAAATTGAGAGCTGAAATCAACAAAATTGAAACAGAGAACAATATAATGAAACAAAAAGTTGGTTATTTTGAGAAAATAAACAAGATAGACAAGCCCTTATCCAAACTAACCAAAAGGCAGAGATAGAGAGCATCCAAATTAACCCAATTAGAAATGAAAAGGGAGATACAACAACAGACAACAAGGAAATCTACAGAATCATCAGGTCATACTTCAAACATCTGTACTCCACAAAATCGGAAAATCTAAAAGAAATGCAGAATTTTCTGGATAGGTACAACATACCAAAGTTAAATCAAGATCAGATAAACAATTTAAATAAACCAATAACCCCTAAGGAAACAGAAACAGTCATTAAAAGTCTCCCATCCGAAAAAAGCCAAGGAACAGATGGTTTCAACATAGAATTCTACCAGATTTTCAAGGAAGATTAATACCAATACTCTTCAAATTGTTCCACACAATACAAACAGAAGGAACATTACCAAATTCTTTTTATGAGGCTACAGTTACCCTGATACAAAAACCATACATGCAACAAAGAAAGAGAAATGCATACCAGTCTCCCTCATGAACACTGAAGCAAAAATACTCAATAAAATACTGGTAAACCAACTCAAAGAACACATCAAAAAATTATCCACCATGATCAAGTAGGCTTCATCCCAGATATGCAAGGATGGTTCAACATACGAAAATCTGTCAATGTAATACACCACATAAACAAACTGAAAGAAAAAACAAAACAAAACAAAAAAAACCCACATGATCATTTCATTAGATGCTGAAGCCTTTGACAAAATCCAACACCCCTTCATGATAAATATCTTGGAGAGATTAGAAATACAAGGAACATACCTAAACATAATAAAGACAATTTACAGGAAGCTGACAGCCAACATCAAATTAAATGGATTGAAACTCAAAGAGATTCCACTAAAATCAGGAAGAAGACAAGGCTCTCCACTTTCCCCATATTTGTTCAATATAGTACTTAAAGTTCTAGCTAGAGCAATAAGACAACAAAAGGAGATCAAGGGGATACAAAGTGGAAAGAAAGAAGTCACACTGTCCCTATTTGGAGATGATATGATAGTATATATAAGTGACCTCCAAAATTCTACCAGGGAACTCCTACAGCTGATAAACACCTTCAGTAATGTGGCAGGATACAAGATAAACTCAAAAGAAATCAGTGGTCCTCCTATATACAAATGATAAATGGGCTGAGAAAGAAATCAGAGAAACATCACCCTGTATAATAGCCACAAATAATATAAAATAACCTGGGATAACTCCTAAGCAAGTAAAAGACCTATATGACAAGAATTTTGTCTCTGAAGAAAGAAATTGAAGAAGATATCAGAAAATGAAAAGATCTCCCATGCTCATGGATAGGTAGGATTAACATAGTAAAAATGGCAATCTTACCAAGATCAATCTACAGAATCAATGCAATCCCCATCAAAATTCCAACACAATTCTTCACAGATCTGGAAAGAACAATACTTAACTTCATTTGGAAAAACAGAAAACCCAGGACAGCTAAAAGAATTCTGTATAACAAAGCCACCTCTGGAGGCATCACTATCCCTGACCTCAAGCTCTACTATGAAGCTATAGTAATTAAAACAGCTTGGTATTGGCATAAAAACTGACATGTGGACCAATGGAATCAAATTAATGACCCTGACATTAACCCACACACCTGTGAACACCTGATTTTTGACAAACAAGCCAAAACTGTACAGTGGAAAAAAGAAAGCATCTTCAACAAATGGTGCTGGCATAACTGGATGTCAACATGTAGAAGACTGCAAATAGATCCATATCTATCGACATGCATAAAACTTAAGTCCAAGTGGATCAACAACCTCAATATAAAACCAGGTACACTGAACCTGATAGAAGAGAAAGTATGAAGTAGTCTTGAATGCATTGGCACAGGAGACCACTTCCTAAATATAACACCAGTAGCACAGACACTGAGAGCAAAATTTAATAAATGGGTCCTCCTGAAACTGAGAAGCTTCTGTAAGGCAAAGAACACAGTAAAGAAGGCAAAACAACAGCCTGTTCCTACAGAATGGGAAATATCTTCATCAACCCCACATCTGACAGAAGGTTGATCTCCAAAATATATAAAGAATTCAAGAAACTAGACATCAAAATAATGAACAATCCAATTAAAAAATGGGCTACAGACCTAAACAGAGAATTCTCAAAGGAAGAATGTCAAATGGCTGAAAGACATTTAAGGAATTTCTCAAAATCTTTAGTCATCAGGAAGATACAAATCAAAACAACTCTTACTTACTTACTTAAGATACTATCTTACACCTGTCAGAATGGCTATGTTCACAAACACTGAAGACAATTTATGTTGGAGAGAATGTGGAGCAAGGGGAACACTCCACCACTGTTGGTGGGAGTGAAAACTTGTACAGCCATTTTGGAAATAAGTGTGCTGGTTTCTCAAAAATTGGGAATCAGTCTTCCTCAAGACCCAGCTATGCAACTCTTGGGCACATACACAAGGAAAGCTCAATCATACCACAGAGATACATGCTCAACTATATTCATAACAGCATTGTTAATAATAGTCAGAACCTGGAAACAACCTAGATGTCCCTCAACTGAAGAATGGATTAAGAAAATGTGGTGGAGTGCACAATGGAGTACTACTCAGCAGAGAAAAACAATGACATCATGAAATTTGCAGGCAAATGGATGGAACTAGATAATATCATCCTGAGTGAGATAACGCAGACTCAGATGGACAAACACGGTATTTACCCACCCATAAGTGGATACTAGTTGTAAAGCAAAGGATAACCAGTCAACAACCCACAGCTCCAGAGAAGCTAGCTAATAAGAAAACCTAAACAGGGATGCATGGGTTGCCCTAGGAAAGGGAAATAGATGAGATCTCCAAGAGGAAACTGGGGATGGAGAGTGGGAAATGGAGGGTAAGGGATAGGGAATGAGAACAAAAGAAAATGGGATGGTCGAGCTGGAACAGGGATGGAGTGGGAAAGCAATGAAAGAGATGCCATGATAGAGGGAGACATCATTGAGAAAGAGAAAAACCCAGTGCTAGGGAAGTTTCCAGGAATCCCTAAGGATGACCAAGCTTGGACTACTACAATCAGTGGAGAGGCTGCTTGAACTGAACTGGCTTACCCCAGTGATCAGATCAGTGAATACCCTAACTGTCACCACAGAGCTTTTCTCCAGTGACTGATGTAAGGAGATGCAGAGATCCACAACCAAACACCAGGCAGAGCTCCAGGAGTCCAATCAAAGAGAGAGAAGAGGGATTCTATGAGCAAGTGCATCACAATCATGATAGGGAAATAAAGTGGCATTTTATTTGTGCTGAAATGTGATTTTATTTGTATGTTAATAAATAAAGTTGCCTAGGGGTCAGAGCTTTTAGCAAGCCAGAGCAAAAGCTGGTTGTGGTGGTGTATGCCGGTAGGATTTGCTGAAGGAGGTGCACGCCTTTAATCCAAGCACTTGGTAGGCAGAGCTAGGTAGATCTCTGTGTGTTCAAGGATAGAGCCAGCATTGGAGACACACGCTCCAATGTGTGTCTGGAGGTCTGTACAGACAGGCAGTGATGAGGCAGTCACATAGTTGGGTTTATGACCAATGAGAAGGCAGAACAGAACTCTATTTAAAGACGAACAGATAAGAAGTAGCTCCTTTTTCGGAGAGATCTCTTGGTTGAAGAGGCTAGCTGGCAGCAGGCGGGTAAGGCTCTTAGCTCTGACCTCTTGGGCTTTTATCTTTACATTGGCTCTGTGTTTCTTATTTAATAAGACGGTTGGTTACATCTACAGTTGGCACCCAACGTGACAAGAATCCATAAAAAACCACTTGACTTGGCTTGGCAGTGGGTCCGGTTCCCTGCCTGGGCAGTTAGCTCCCTAGTCCAGGCGGCTGGCTCCCTAGCCCAGGCCCAGGTCGGACTGACCTTAGCCCCAAGTGGTTAGCTTAAAGCCGATGCTACAAACAATTCAGGCCTGCCCTGCCGAACAGGGTCCCTGTAAAGCCAACGCACGTGGTCGGAGCTTAAGGAAGCCAGAACCAAGGCTTGACTCGGCTCAAGCAGGGACACATGGAAGCTCTTAGTAGCTACGCTTTCTCTCTCTCTCTCTCTCTCTCTCTCTCTCTCTCTCTCTCTCTCTCTGGATTCATACCTCAGACACTAGGTGACTGTTTGGAAATTCCGTGGGATTTCTACTGTTCTACGCAGACTTGGTAAGTCAAATCACATATCAGATATTTTAAGGGAAACTATTTCAAAGAGAAATTTTTTTCCATGTTTTAAAAAAAAATGGGTTTTCTGTGTATACTGGAAGAAAATTGGGCTTTGTTTGTAATTTTAGGCAGTGTGACAATGGAACAACTATATGAGACGATTAATATTGATCAAATTATGCAGTTTATTACTATGTTTATACTCATTTTACTATTTAAAAAGATAGTCAATTTAAGTGCCAGGATAACAGTTTTAGAAAAACTTGTTAAACCTGAAAAAACTCAGACAGAAGAAATTAACAGTGAAGTTGTTCCAAGATTGGATCATAAGGTTATAGAAAGAAAGCCTGTTTTCACATAGTCACCCTTAATTTATCCGGTAACCGAACAGCATTTGCCTGATCAAATGACTACACAAAATATTTGGACTCCAATTGAAATGTTGGATTTACGAAGGTTTAAGGAGGCAATAGTATCTTATGGCATGCATTCCCCATATGTAAAGCAAATGTTAAATTCTTGGTCAACATATAATAGGATTATACCACAGGACGGGCGGGAGCTGACACAGGCTGTTCTGGAGCCCAGTCAAAGGCTCCAGTGGCAAATGTACTTTAAAGATGAAGCAAAAAACAGAAAAACAATGGAGGGATAAAGGAATACAAGTCTTCCAGGATCAGCTTATTGGAGAAGGCCAATATGCTTCAGTACAAACACAATGTTTATATGATGTCCAAACCTTAATTCTATGTCAAACGGCAGCCTTGAATGCATGGGATAGAGTTGAGTAACCAGGAAAAAAAGCTGAGTCATTTACAAAGGTTACACAAGGCCCAAAAGAATCTTTCACAGATTTTTTACAAAGATTGGCTTCAGCAATAAAGAGAATGGTCCCGGATTCAGAAGCTAGTAAGATAATAATTGAATCTTTGGCCTTTGAGAACGCAAATGCAGCATGCAAAAGAATAATCAGGCTGTTAAAGGCAAGATCTGCACCCTTGGAAGATTGGATTAGAGACACAGTTAATGTGGAGGCTCATGACCATGGTGATATGTGGGTAGGAGAAGCATTTTCAAAAGGTTTGAGGAATGTTAGATGTTTTGGATGTGGAAAGCAAGGACATTTGAAAAGGGACTGTAAACAGGTCATTCCTAGGAACAATGTTTCTTCAAGGAACAATGGTAACAGAATGCCCCTTCCTTCTGGAGTATGCAGAAGGTGTGGTAAGGGAAAACGCTGTCCAATGAATGTAGATCAACAAGGGACAGGCAAGGTAATCCTTTGCCTCAGTCTTCAGGAAACTCCCAGAGGGGCCTCTTGCAGGCCCCCACAGCAAATCCAATTCAAACCTTTCCTGCAGTCGCAGAGGAAACCCCTGCTCAGAGCAATTAAATAACCAAATGTCTATTGGAATAAATCATGCTGGTCAGGATGATGAAACAGAGAGAATAGAAAATTCAGGAAAAAGCATAAAGAAAAAATTTTGGCAAACTTCTATTAATGAACAAAGGCCAAAATTAACAATGAAAATTAATGATGTTTTGTTGTCTGGTCTGGTAGACACACTTGCAGACGTTACCATAATTGCACCAGAATTTTGGCATCCAACTTGGCCTATTTAGGAGGTAAATGTTCAACGGTTAGGAATTGGGACATTATCTCAAGTAAAACAGAGTGCAAGATGGCTCGAATGTATAGGTCCAGAAGGACAGAGAGGTAAATTAAAGCCATATGTGGCTAACATAGCTATGAACCTGTGGTGTCAAGACCTGTTGCAACAATGGAATACTCAGATTAACATCCCTCCAATCTCAGAAACATATCATAAACTAGCACATGTTTCTGAGAGAAATATTAG